>APFE030152015.1:16499-49538 GCA_000404065.3 Pinus taeda
TGATATATTCTATGTTATGTGTGATTGATTTCTCTTGATCAATTATGCATGTTTCTACTTGATGTTGCTCATGAATTCGATTATTCTTCCGCTTAATGTTTTGTAGAAGTAGAACAAGTATTATGCTTTAGGACATTGCATGTATCAGTTTGTTCTATCAGTGAAATTTCTACATGGTATCAGAGCACAGGTGATCAAGTAAGAACAATATACTAGCATGAGAAATTTGAAGTTTATTATTCAGGATATAAATCTCAAGTTCTTATCACATCTATTTCATCAATGGCGTTCTATGGTTTGAGGCTTGAGTATGCCCTTGATGGCAGCTCAAACTATATAGCTTGGAAGGATCGCATGGAGGTAGTTTTGGAAGATAGTGGCTTTAAGGATTTGATTGATCAAGAAATTCCTAAGCCTACTGACAAGATTGAGCAGGTGGAATGGAGGAAGTGTGTGGCTAGAGCTAGGAGAATTATCTTAGAGGGAGTGCGAGATCACATTGTCTTGAGCCTCTATGGGAAGAAGACTCCGCATGCAATGTGGAAAACATTGAAAGATTTATGTCAGAATAGTAGTGATCAGAGGAAGCTGGCACTGAAGGACAAACTTTGAAAGATCAAGTGTGAAAGGGATGAGACAATCTCTATGTATCTGACCAAGCTCATCACATGCAGGGATGAGCTTGCAAGTGTAGGGGTCGTGACATCAGATGAGGATATGGTGAGTCAAGCACTCCTTGGAATTCCTAAGAGCTAGCATAGCTACCAGGAGTCGATGAATGGAAGGGAGAAACTGCCAAATTGGGAACGACTATGGTTAGATTTGATGCAAGAGGAGATCAGACGGAGCACCAGAGATAGTTCTTCACCCATGCATGATGAGGAGAATTGTGCCTTAGCGAGTAAGGCAAAGAAGGGGAAGGAGAAGGTTTCTCTTTCCGAATCCAGTTCTTCCAATGATGGGAATAAGGTTGACAAATGGAAAGTGCGATGCTTTTGTTGTCATGAGGTGGGCCATTATGCTGCAAATTGTCCATGGAGGAAATCCAAGAAGGGATGCGGGGAAGGATTTGAAGGTGAGGCACTTGCTTCACAATTTGAGTTGGATTTCACGCTTCGCATGCATGGTTTCATCCATGGTGGGAAGTGGTTGGTTTCTTGATAGTGGAGCTTCTTTCCACATGACCGACGATAAGAGTTTGTTCAGTACTTTGGAGGAGAAAGATCTCCAGATACTCATAGCGATGGGTAATGATGAAAATTATAGTTTCTCAGGTGTAGGCACGATTATTTTTCAGAGGGAGCATGGAGCTCACCTTACCTTGACCGATGTCAAGTATGTACCAGGACTGAAGAGAAACTTGGTGTCGATCACGATGTTGGAAGACAAAGGCTATGATGTAGTCTTCAGTAAGGGAAAGGTTTTCCTTAGACGCATCATCACTAGACAGGTGAAGTAGATTGGTTCACAGGTTAAGAACTTGTATGCTCTTGAGGTTCAAGATGCATGCAAAACCTTGAGCAGCAAGGCAACTGATGGAGACTTGGTGGTTGAGAGGGAGGGTATATTACCTCTCAACATGCAGAGCCAGAAGAAGTCTCAGACAATTGTGGAGGAGCCACAATTGGTGGAGCAGCTTCAGGAGGTTGTGGAGCACCCACAACAGGGGAAGCTGAGTGGAGATCGAGTAGAGACATCTACTCATGCAGAGACCTCTAGTAGGGGGAAACTTCGAGCCAGGTGGGTAGAGGGATCACATGCAGCCATACCTCTAGGTAGGAGGTGGGGTGATGTGGATTGATCGTCCCAAGGAGGAAGGGTGGGATCCTTGAGGTACCCAACCTCTTGGATGAGACCTTGCTACAGGAGCCCTGATGTGGAGTAGAAGGAACTGACTGATTGGTTAGAGATAAATGCAGATGGAGCGACAGAGAGAGCGACAGTGCAGGGAATCCCAAGATAATGCATAGCTAGTAGGCTATAGCAATGCGAGAGGCACAAGTGTTTTGCATAGTGCTAGGTGGCACAGAGAGATGTGCAATGGTGCGAGATGCATGGAGACGTTGCAGTAGTGCAGATGTCAAAGAGGGAGCACTTGTTAGCAGCAAGTGGAGCTTCAACATCAGAGTATGTTCCTAGCCCAAAAGAGTGGTCAGTTGGGAGTGTTTTGTTCCAAGTGTTGTTGGAGCAAGTGGACTGGGTAGATGTGTTGCATGCAGAACATTCCAGAGTTACAGGATCGGGTTCAAGAGAAAGCCTTTCTTATTGAGAGGGAGTGTTGAAAAATTTGCAACAAGAAATGTTAAATTTAGAATGTGCTAAAAATAGCATGTCTAAAAATAGCAGTTTGGCCAGTGAGGTCACTGACCACATTGGGTGAGAGGTGAAACTGCTAAAAATAGAAAGTTCTAAAAATAGCATTTCTGGGTCCCTTCTTATTTATAGCAGTCCCTAGTCTATCTTTAGGAAGTAAAATATATTTTGGTCTTAACAGCAATTTAAAATATTAATTAATTAATCTCCATGAGTTAATTAATTACGAAAAATTAAACTTGAAGTCTTTGTGAGATCATGTAATTGTTTTCTCCCTTGATTTAGGAATTTATCCCTTGATTAAAGGAGATAAGGTTCAATTCTATAATGAGAGAATCAGTTGACTTAGTTCTAACTAGTCAAGTCCAGTTAGATTATTTTAACAAGTTGTTATAATAATAAAATATAGTGTGTTAATGCTTGCATGCATGTGACAACTATTATTTTAGATAACTGATCATTCACTCATGGTTAACTGTTGCATGTCAGTTCTGTCAGAGACCCAGTTGAGATCAGATGTGGGACAGTGTACTATCAGATGCTTGGATATTTCTAGTAAGTATTCCTTGCATGGAGAAGAATCTATTATAGGATATTGGATGACTTGTGGCCTATATATTGAGGCCTAGGTAGTCCATGATTTTCATCTTCTGATTGAAGATCATCAGGATCTTCTGGTTGCAGAAAGAGCAGGATAGCTCTTGAGCTGATTCTTTT
Organism: Pinus taeda; assembly: GCA_000404065.3. Taxonomy (NCBI): domain Eukaryota; kingdom Viridiplantae; phylum Streptophyta; class Pinopsida; order Pinales; family Pinaceae; genus Pinus; species Pinus taeda. The sequence continues at coordinate 19,530 of APFE030152015.1, forward strand.
TGTAACCTGAAGAGGATTTCCAATTGATTGATAATACAGATAGGGGTTTTATGCTGGTGCTTTCCCCATTGATATATCATGTGTTATGGTTGATTATTTCTCTTGATTAGTTATATGTGTTTCTACTTGATGTTGCCCATGAATTCGATTACACTTCTGCTTAATGTTTTGTAGAAGTAGAACAAGTATTATGCTTTAGGACATTGTATATATTGGTTTGTTCTACAGGGGAAATTTCTACATGGTATCAGAGCTAGCTAATTTGTAGAAAAGGTCTACAAAATTCTACATGGTATCAGAGCTAGCTGATTTGTAGGAAAAATTATACAAAATTCTATATTAAAGAACAAAACAATATTGAATATTTATCATCGCGTCAACTATCCTTGTGCTCTATTGAAAATTTTGGCAATTCTACAATTGAAATATTTCCAAAAAAAACTTTGAATATCAATAATAATTTCGAAGAATTTCAAAAGAAAGAATTAATCAAGATGTTACAAGAACATTCATCTCCGTATGAATGGGAATATACTGACATGAAACGAATTGATCCTAATACTTGTAAACATCATATCTACATTAACGAAAATGCCAAACCAGTTTGACAACCTCAAAGAAGAATGAATCCAAATTTAAGGGAGATTGTTAAGGAAGAACTAAAAAAATTGTTGAATGTCAATTTCATATATCCAATATCAAATAGTTAGTGGGTTTCACCCTTAGTAATTGTTCCTAAAAAGAATGGAAAATGGAGAGTGTGTATTGACTATAGAGAATTGAATAAAGCCACTTTAAAATATCACTTTCCACTTCTTTTCATAGATCAAGTTTTAGATACGTTGGCAGAAAATAAATATTTTTCATTTTTAGATAGTTTTAGTGGGTATAACCAAATCCAAGTAGCCTCGGAAGACCGAGATAAAACCACCTTTACCTTCCCATGGGGAACTTATGCTTACCGAGTACTTCCCTTTGGACTATGTAATGCTCCTGCAACATTCCAAAGAGAAGTATTAGGCATTTTTTCTTATCTTATTCATGATTGTGTGGAAGTGTATATGGACAATTTTACAGTTTATGCAAATTATTTTAAGGAAGCTCTTGAAAATTTAGAAAAAGTTCTCACTAGATGTAAAGAGGAAAATCTCTCATTAAGCCATGAAATTTTTTTTATGATGTTTACTAAGGGAATTGTTCTAGGACACTATATTTCAAGAAATGGAGTTAGAGTGGACACATATAAAGTAGACGTTACCTTTAAATTATCAATTCCAGCCTATCAAAGAGATGTTAGAATTTTTCTTGGTTTCACTAGTTATTATAGAAGATTTATAGAAAACTTTACAAAAATTGTATCTCTACTTTTCAAGCTACTCACAAAAGACTGTGAATTCAATTAGGATTCTGATTGCCAAAATACCTTTGAGTCATTAAAAGAGAAAATCTCTAAAGCACCCATTCTTATAGGATCAAAATTGGAAATTGCCTTTTCATATCTCAACTGATGCTTCAGATACAGCTTTAGGAGTTGTACTAGGACAAAAAGACTTAACTCCATATGCTATTTATTACACCAGTAAAAATTTGACCCCAACGGAGTTAAATTATATTGTCGGGGAAAAGGAGTTTTTAGTTGTTGTTCATGCCATCAATAAATTCATACATTATATTACTGGCTATGAAACTTTTGTACATACTGATCATTCTGCAATTAGATACTTAATGAATAAATCAATCACTAATGATTGAATCACTAGATGGTTATTGTTGCTACAAGATTTTAATATTACTATTCTAGATCGACTTGGAAAATAAAACTCAGTTGCTGAATTTTTATCAAGAATTCAAAATGGTAACAATGATATGCTTGTAGAAGATAATTTTCCTGATGAATATCCTTTTGCAGTATCTACTAAATCCCCATGGTTTTAAATATTGATAACTATTTGGCTATAGAAAAATTACCATCATACTTGTCTCCTCGAGAGAAAAAGAAGGTAATTAAAATTAGTGCATCTTATTCATGGATAATTAAAGAATTGTATAAGACAAGTCCATATCTAATCATCTCAAGGTGTGTGAGAGAATATGAAGTACCAGAGGTATTGAAAGCTTGTCACGATGAGCCATGTGGAGGACACTTCACTGACAAAATAACTTCTTACAAAGTCCTAGGATACTAATGGCCTTCCCTTTTTAAGGATGCCAGAGAGTATGCTAAGAGATTTGATAGTTGTCAAAGGATGGGGAAAATTGCTCCTTCTGGTTAGATGCCTCTATACCTCAGGTACTTATTGAACCTTTTGAAAAATGGGCTCTGGATTTTTTTGGTCCAATCAATCCACCTTCTAAACAAAAAAAAGTACATTCTTGTTTGCACTGATTATGTTACAAAATGGGTAGAAGCTAAAGCACTTCTTTCTGCTACTGAAAATGTTGTAGTTTCATTTCTTTTGGGGGATATATTTACTTGTTTTGGTGTTCCAACATAAATTGTAACAGATCAAGGTACTCAATTTACATCCAAGTTGGTACAAAAGATAATGGAGGAATACAAAATCAAACATCGGAAGTCTACTCTATATCATCCTCAAGCAAATGGACAAGTCAAGTCCACTAATAAAGTCATTAAAGAAATTCTAACCAAAATTTTGCACTTGCATAGAAGAGATTGGTCAGAAAAGCTTCTAGAAGATTTATGAGCATATCGTACCACATGGAGAAATACTACATGACATACTCCTTATGAGCTTGTCTATGGAAAACAAGTCATGTTTCCTATTGAGTTTCAAGTCAAAACTTTCAAGACAACAGTCAAATTGGGCCTTGATCTTTTAGAAGCACAAAAACAAAGAATGGAACAACTAAATGAGCTTGATGAGATAATACAAGATGCAATCTAAAGAACTAACCTAGTTCAACAACAAAGATCCAGATGGCATGAAAAATATATCAAATAAAGAAAATTCCAACCAGGAGATTGGGCATTACTGTTTGATTCAAAGTTCAAATATTTCCAAGGGAAACTTCAAACTTATTGGCTTGGGCCATATGAGATTGAAACAATGTTTGACAATGGAGCAATCAAAATCATAACTATTGATGAAGAAAGGATCACTTTTCTTGTGAATGGTCATCGACTGAGAATCTATCATAAGCCATTGACCAAGGAAGAATTTATCAAAAATTTGCAATATAATACTAATTTAAAGTTGGTGAAGAAGGATTTTCCTTCTTCTCCAAGTTGATCTTCAAAAATATTTTTCTTTCTAAATTAAATTAAAAAAAAAAAAATGTATAAACTTGAAAACCAACAATGGTTGGCATGTTTATACAAAAATATAAGGTGAAAATCAATTTTTGACACCTTAAATTTTCTTTACATCTTTTCTAAACCCATTTTTTTATGTCCCACTCTTTTCTTTTTTTTAAATAAAAATAGATACAGAATTATTGAGTTTCTGCAACTTTGACAAATTTTTGCAGCCAATTTGACAGAGAATTCTAATGGAATAATTGAAAGAAGTGATTGACACCCTCCACTGCAAGGCACCTTAAGACAATACAAAGAACACAACCAAAGGTTAGAAGCAATAATTCAAAGGTATGCAATTCTTTAACTTGATAATAGGGATCAAAACATTAATTGTATGAATTATATAGACATTGTACTACAAATTCAAAATCATCATTACTAAACGTTGATAGTATTGTGTCAAATCAGATCTAATCTCCCATTCACTCCTCATCATTATACTTAGGCTCCAACCCACATCCCAATTTGTATTGATCTAATCACCCAAATCATGCTCACTCATTCCCTCAATTGTTAGATTATATTGCACTTATTCATATCCTTAGCACTCACACTCTTGTCATTCACACTCTCATCCTCATTACTCTGAAACCATCATACCCTGTCAAACAAATAGTCTTGACATGAAGCTTCTCAACCATGGTATTTATAGTCAGAACAGAACCAGTAGGAAGAAAAATTTTGGAAGGATATCCACAGACAATAGAATTGTTGCAGAAAGTGTAGTGGCTGGAATTTGTATAGAAATTTGACGGATTCCACAAGGAAGTAACCAATTCCTTCACTAAAGCCTTTGATGGAGTGGAAGTCGAGATAGGGGACATAAAATTCAGAGTGACATAATCTTTTGTTGCCGAAGCTACTGAATTGCCTCGAATTGGAGAAAAATGGTTTAAGAACAGAGGTATTGAGAGTGAAGAATGGAAATCTTTTCTAAAAAACCCTAGCATGGATACCACCATTGTCAAGAAAGGAATCCTGAGCGCAGCATTAAAAAGTAAGTGGAGAAATTTGCTTCTGATAATTAAAAAAAAAATTACTTGCAAAGGGAGGTTTGGATGCATATTTTTCTATCATATCCGACCGTTGATGAATTTTATTGAGGATAATGAAATAAATATTACTTATTTATTGCTCAATAGTCTACGAAAGATGTCAGGGAATGTCCAAAGAAAAATTCAGTTTGTAGAAAACATCATGTATCACCATGGTCTCATTAAAATCCTTGTTGAATTCCATCTTAAGAATGTGGGTGATAACTGCGAAATCTTTTTGGTGATGAACCATTTTAAAGAAGATAACCAAGAACAACCAAGCAACAATAAGACTAAGAGAGGGAGAAAAACAAGAATTGAAGAAGAGGTAGAATAAGAACAACCAAGCAATAGTAAGGCTAAGAGAGGAAGAAAAAGAAAAATTGAAGTACCAACAAAAAAATGACAACAATAGTCACAGGAGCAGTCTGAAGATGGCATTCCTCTTACAAAAATTTTTGGGAATATGAACAAGAAGGATGTTAGAAGAAAGAAAGCCATCCAAAAGACAAAGAGCACACCTAAAATAGAGAAACTTAGGATAGAAAGGAAGAAGGAAAAAATTCAAAAGCCTCCTGCGACAAACTTAAGATGAAGTACCAAACTCAATCCAACAACAAAAGAACAACCTACAAAAAGTATGGAGCATATTGACCTAGAAGCAGAGGAAGATTCAAGGGTTTCTCCACAAACTTTCATCACATCTCCTCAGAGTCTAGGCAAAAAAACACTTGAAATTGATCCAGTACAACAGGAAATCTATGATTATATTGAGTCTCTAGAGAAAAGAGATGCAGCAAACACATCAGCTTCAAATCAAGAAGAAGTGACCCAGTTTAGTGAACCACAAGAACCTCTAGTAATAAATGTTTTAAAACAAGAAATTTTCGAGCTGGAGACACTAATAGGTACATTTAGAAGGAGAATCAAACTCAAAAGGCACAAAGTGAAATCCAAGTGGCTAAGAGTGACAATCTCCTTTAGAACCAAGTCTATGGTACAAGAAGAACAGGAAGTTGAAATAGAAAAACAGAGCTCTACAAAGGAAAGTCATAAGCTTGAAGTACAAGATTCTCATGAAAAATCCAAGGACGATAGTGGGTGGAAAGAAAAGGAAAAATATGAAGTTGGATGTACTTGCATAAGTTTCAAAAGAAATGCAATAATTAAACAGGAGACATTAGTTTTGTGTTTTGCATGAGGACATGCAAAGACCTCAGCATGGGGGAATGTAGAGTCTCATGAATGTTCTATTTTTGACATCATTTTCCATCCATTTTTCCTCTTTTTCCTACAACTATCAACTCCATTAAACGGTAAAATAAGAGATTTTGACATGGTAAGGTACTCAGATGTTTTATTTTTCATACTTGTTAATGTGCCTTATTATTTAGTTAAAGATTGTAATAGCTACAAAATTAACACAAATATATAATTGTTATATGATTCTGCAGCTACCTCCATGGTTTGTCAGATTCTAGTGCACCAACCAAGCAAAGAAGCATATGGGCATATAGGAATTGATCTCCTCATGGATCTTCTCCTATTTGTCTGAGCCAAATCATCAAGGAAATTGCCCAATGGCATAGTGAAGGAAGCATATCAACATGTGGATGAACTGAGCAGCAAGAGTTAAAATCAATCACGACTCTCTGATTTGCTTTCCAAATAGCAAATCGTCAAGAATCATTATAATTTCCATTATCAGATTAGGATTGTCTTTAAGTTTGTAAGGCATGAAAATCTCAAATATGTTGGGTGTGAATGCTAATATAATATATATATATATATATATAAAATATATATATATATATAAACAGAAACCAAAGAGACACGTGGACATATATGTAATTTGTAATTGATAATTTGAAGTTCCATGATCTGTTCCTTTTTAATTGAAGAATTATTTTCATGAATATCATGCGTAGTTAGTTGTTGAGATAGAGTTATAAACCTGTTGTTTTGTGGAGCGCCCCTACAAATAGTCATGGTTCATTCATTTGCTTAGTATTCAGGTCAGTTCATTTTGTTATTTTTTCCAGATTTACATTATCGTAGTTTCATTTCCTTGTAATTATTTGTTTACAGTTTTCCATTTGTTTTCTGTCAATGTCAATTCATTTACATGTTTTCTAAAATAGGTCTGTATAAATAAATCTCCTTCCTTTCATAAATAGATATATTTGTTTAGATCACGTTCTTTCTGCTTTTGTTTTATTATTTCAATTAAGATTGATAATTGTAGTGTGTAGATCTTAATCTATATTGCTTTATAAATTTTACCTTTGAATAGAAGTAATTCTTTTTAGGGTATAAGTAATTATCTTCCTAGAACATTAGTTTAGATAGCTCTGTTTTTATCATTTACATAGTAACTAACAATAGTCAGTTAAAGAAGATCATGATAGCTTACTTAAATTCCTTTTTAAGAATGATTGTATTGTAAATCTTTAGTTTTCATTAGGAACATATGAACAAAGAAAATCCTTAAAAGTAAATAATCCACAATCATTATCTTAATAAACTCAAAGGCTTCTAGCATATATAGTGTACTTTCACTTCACAATTTTACCAACTTTGGTCAATAATTTATGTAAGCAATTGAAGAAAATTGAATTGATTAAACAGTCAACCATGTTCCAATGTCACATCATGTCAAAGATTGTCTCAGTATGAAAATCAATCATGGTCAATCATGGTGACGTTGTGACAAAGATTGTCTCTTTGTCCAACGTCACACTGTGACAACCATGGTCAACCATGATCCAATGTCGCATTGTGACAAACATTTTCTCAATATGAAAGTCAACCATGGTCAACCATTGTTCAACGTCGGTGTGCCAAAGGTTGTCTCAATATGAAAATTAATCATGGTCAACCATAGTCCAACATCTCATTGTGACAAAGATTGTGTCAATATGAAAATCAACCGAGGTCAACCATGGTCAACCATGTTTATTTAAGGGTTTATAATATTTATCTTAGGGTTTATATACCTTGGCTTTATAATATTTATCCCTTGGGTTTAATATTGTTCCCTTGAGTTTATAATCCCTTGGGTTTATATTATTTATCTTTGGATTTATATAGCTTGGGTTTATAATATTAATCCCTTGGGTTTATAATACGTTGGGGTTTCAGAATTAATCCCTCGAGTTTAAAAATATCAATCCCTTGGGTTTATAATATCAATCCCTTGGGTTTATCAATCTAAGGGTCCATATCCATTCATTTTATCAATCCCTTGGTTCAACATCACATTTTGACAACCATGGTCGTCCATGGTCAACTATGGTCAAATGTCGCATTGTTACAAAGATTGTCTCAATATGAAAATCAACCATGGCCAGCCATTGTCCAGCGTTGTGTTGTGCCAAAGGTTGTCTCAATATGAAAATCAATCATGGTCAACCACCATCCAACTTCACATTGTGTTAATATGAAAATCACCTGTGATCAACCATGGTCAACCATAATTATTTTAGGGTTTATAATATTTATGTTTGGGTTTTTATACCTTGTGTTTATAATATTTATCCCTTGGGTTTAATATTAATCTCTCGGGTTTATGATCCCTTAGGTTTCTAGTATTAATCTATTGGGTTATTGTTCCCTTGGATTTATAATATTTATCATAGGGTTTATATACCTTGGGTTTATAATATTAATCCCTTGTATATAATCCTTTGGGTTTATAATACCTCATGGTTTTAGAATTAATCCCTTGGGTTTATAATATCAATCCCTTGGGTTTATCAATCTAAGGGTTCATATTTCTAGGATATAATATTATGCATAAGGTTTATAATATTAATCCTAGGGTTTAATATAAATCCCTTTGGTTTAATCAATATTAATATTGATATTAATATTAACATTAATATTTGAATTGAAGAAGAGTGGTGGAGAAAAAATTGCTCTCTAAACTCTGCAACTATGGTTTCTATCTCCCTACACAGCTCAGATCATGGCAGAGGGGGGCTCTAGGGCCCCCTCCTTTCGGGATACTGTCACAGACAATAATAAGGATCCCAAAATCTCATTCTTCACTAGGCTTACTACCTACAACGCCTTTCACTTTCCAGAACTCCTAAATTTGCAAGAGCGAATAAGAAAACAAATGGGAACGTTGCATAAGACAAGCCTGCAAATGGAAGTGTCCCAAAAAAATCTTTGACTTCACAAGAAGGAACGGAAGCAAGACCTGACAATTCCCATTTGAATAGGCCCTAAAGAACCAAGTCCAAATCCAGTAATAATTGCAACCCCAAGGCAAAAAATATTTTAGTGTTGGAAATCCAAGACCCAGATGTGGCAGCCTACAGAGACTACATGCAGTCATCTATAAATTCATGGGACTCTGGCCCATAGAAAAATCGTTGAACTGGTGGATTCAGGAAAAATGGTGAACTAAAGGAGAGATCAGATTGCAACTAGGATCAAAGGGATTCTTCACGGTCATTTTTGACCTCCTAGAAGACAAAGACCACATATTCGAAGGAGGCCCATACTTCTTCAACTCGGTCGGTCTCTACATGTGATATTGGAAGGAAACTTTCACCCCCAAAAAGGAAGACTTCACTAGAGTCCCAGTATGGGTTAGGCTCTACTCGCTCCCCATGAACTATTGGTCACCATCGCTTCTAAAGGGAATCAGGGATGAGCTATAGGGATACATAAAAATGTCAGAGGGAACCAGAATGGTTACTATGTCTCCTACACAAGAATATGTGTTTACATGGATGTTTTAAGTGCCTACCAGAGGCAATCAAGTTAGTCTTTAGAGATGAGGCTTGGCTCCAAATATCAATGATGAGCATATACCATTTAGATGCGGAAAGTGCCATGAACATGAGCACCTATTTAGAGACTGCCCCCAAAACAAAGCACAACAAAGCAACACTCAAGCCCAAAATAAATTAGGTGAACAAGGTTTCACCAAGGTGGGACCTAAAAATAGGCACAATATGAAGAATCAACAGAAACAAGGTCAATATCAAGTAGCCAGCAAAAACAAGTATGAAGCTCTCCAGGAAGACCAAGAAGAACCAATCTCAGATGGAAAAAATTAGGAAGAAAATAAAAGGAGAATCCAAAACTCAACAAATTAGACACAATTGGAGGATCATTCCAAGCATTTTCAAGCAAAGGAAGACCACATTCCAGAGGAAATCGACATGGAATCAGCAATGAAAAAAAACTTCCCTGAAGAAAATGCAATAGAGGAAGCCCTCAAAGGAGTTGATCTCATCTCCATAGCAGAACAATGGACAAAAAGTGGCTTGGAAGCTATACCAGCGGAGCACATACAAAGAATAGAAGGAGCATACATTTTACAAGAAGAACTTAAACGAGGTACATTCCATAAATTCCCAAAGGACATGACACACAAAGGAATACTGGCAAACATGACGGTCGAGCAATACAACCCCAAAGGACCAAGCAAAAAAAGAGGAACGAAAACCATAGGCCAGCTTCTCTAGGAACTTGGAGCAAGACTTCTCAATGAGGGTAAGGTAAAAGCTCTCACTCTAATCCCACATATTTATCAATGGATTGTATCTCATGGAATATAAGAGGCCTAAATAGTCCAGGAAAAAAAAGAATCTTAAAACACAGACAAACCAGACATCATTCTCATTCAAGAGACTAAGACTTCCATGAAGAACCTTAACACTCTTCAAAAGAATTACTTCAAAAACTATAGCTACATTTCCAACTCAGCAATTGGCACTGCAGGATGGAAAATTGATACTATGGAAAAGCTCACTTTATGAGCTATCCCCATCTATTGTGACAAGAAACTCCATCACTATAGTTCTAAATATCATTGGTTCCAATGATAACATATGTGTTACAAACATATATGCTCCCCACAAGGCAACTGAGAGAATGCAAATGCTACAAATGGTCAGGAAGATCCTTGAGACCATACATGTACCCTACAAAATCATTGTAGGGGATTTTAATATGGTACTAAATCTAGATGAAAAGAAAGGTGGGATTCACAAATTGTACAAAGACTCAGAATTCTTCCAAGCAATCATTGACAAGCTCAGTCTGATTGATATCCCAACGATAAATGGCACCTTCACCTGGAACAACAGAAGGGGTGGAGTAAGACAAATCACCTCTAGGCTTGGCTATTTTCAACTTTCAAAAGCCATCATATGACCTCCTTGGAAACTGGAGCTCGTATCCTCCCCCAAATGGGTTCAGATCATTGGCCTATAGCATTGAAAGTGCACATATCCTCTAGCCCCAAAAATCAGCCATTCCGTATTGAATTGTTCTGGATTGAGCACCCAAAATTCATTAAAAATCTGAAGGTATGGTGGAAAGGCCTACCACCCCAATTAGGTACCAGAATGTATCAATTCCAGTAAAAATTAAAGTTCATCAAAAATAAAATCAAATTATGGAATAAAGAGGTCTTCGGCAACATATTTAAAGACAAAAAAGAACTGGAACAAAGTATGGAAATTCTCCAACAAAATCATCATCAATGGCATCACTGACCAAACAAAAGAGGAAGAAATAAGTCTCCATAAGAAATGGGAAGAAAGAGTCTTACAGGAGGAGAAACTTTGGCAACAAAAGTCTTGAAACATATGGCTTAAGTGTGGTGAACACAATTCTTCCTTCTTCCATCGCTCCATGATTCAACACATGAGACACAACAGAATCTTTGACCTCAAATCTAAAGAAGGAATCATTGTACATGCCCATGAGGACATAGCGAACGAACTAAATGAATACTTCAGCAATCTTCTAAAGGAGCCCAGAGTGGACAGATTAAGAGCAATTAGGGAAATCACTCACAACATCATTTTCATCCTTAACTAGGACCATAACAAAATAATTTTAAGGGAAGTAACAATGCAAGAAGTGGACGAGGTTGTAATGTCTATGCCCAACGGGAAAGCCCCTAGACCTGACGGTTTCACTATTGATTTCTATAAAGCCTTTTGGCCTTTCTTAAAAGAGGAAGTTCATGTTCTGGTGGAAGACTCCAAAATCAACAAAATTGTTCTGAAATCACTTAATACCACCTTCCTTACTCTCATTCCTAAAGAAGAAGGTGTTGATTCTCCGGATTGGTTCTGTCCAATTTCCCTTTGCAATGTAATCTACAAAATCATCCCTAAGGTCCTAGCCAACGTGATCTAGTTTGTCCTTCCCCTCCTTATATCCTCAGGCCAATCGGGCTATGTGGAGGGTATACAAATAAAGGACAATATTATTCTCTTTGTATTCTATCTCATGAATTGATTCACTCACTCGAAGTTCAAAAGAAACTTGGCATGATGATGCATCTCGACATATCCTTTGATAAAATAAGTTGGGATTACATGCAAGAATTCTTAAATGAATTTGGATTCAATCAGGATTGTATAAATTGGATCATGGTCATGGTTCCTGGAGCCTTCTTTTCCATCCTTCTCAATGGCTCCCCCTCCAAGCCTTTTTGTCCCTCCAGAGGCATAAGACAAGAAGACCCCCTATCTCCCTTCCTCTTCGTCATTATGACCGAAGGCCCAAGCAGATCCCTAAAAGTTGTCAACCTTAACAACTCCCTCATTGGCCTCAAGCTTCATAATAATGCCCCCTCGTCAACCCATCATCAATTTGTAGATGATACCGTGTTAATGGGCATTCCCACAGTTAAGGAAGCTATCACTTTCAAAGAAATTCTCAAATGTTTTTCGGATGCCTCGAGAAGTTCTATCAACCTCGAAAAATCTAAATTATTCTTCTTCAATACTCTCATTTCCATTCAAAGAAGTATCACTAGAACGTTGGGCTTTCAAAGATGTTCTCTCCCCTCCAAATATCTGGGTGTCCCTCTAACCGACAAATATTTCAAAAAATCCAACTAGGAGGACCTTCTCAACAAACTTAGCAAAAGACTTGCCAACTAGACATTTCGCTCCCTTAATTTGGCGGGAAGACTGGCTCTGGTTAAATCAATGTTGTAGGCCATGCCTTTGTATATGTTTTCTGCTCTAGCCGCCCCTAAGTTAATCACCAATGCCATCAGATGCATCCAAAGGAACTTTTTATGGAGAGGCTTAGACATTAAGAAAAAATGGGCTCTTGTAGCCTGGGAGAATGTCTGCAAACCAAAAAATGTTGGAGGGCTGGGTTTGAGGGATCCAGACATTCTTGGAATAGCCCTAGGAGCCAAGACCTGGTGGCGTTGGCTAGACAACCCACACACATCTTGGGGCCTCATCTAGAGGGAAAAATATGTGCCTACTCACTCAAATGACGATCTCATCAGACTTACAGGCGACATCAAAGTTCAACAATTTGGAATCAAGCTTGGGACAATAAGACTATCATTCAAAAGCATAGCTTATGGGAGATTGTTAATGGAGAAAAAGCCAGCTTTTGGGAAGACGTCTGGCAACAACTACCCGACCTAAATAGGGACCAATTCGCCTCACTTTGTACTGCTATGAAAGAAAAAGGCAAGCACAGGGTGGCTCATTATTGGAAGCCCAACAACGGAATGGAAAGATGGTGAGATTGGTTGGAAGCCAAATATTGGGAACCTCTACCCATAGGTTGTGATTGGAACACATTTGCCACTATCATTCAAGAAAGACAAATCCAATTCAACAGAGAATAAGATAAGATCATATGGGGTAAAATCTTAGTAGGGCATTTCAATCTCAAAGAAGCCTATGGTTATATGGCAAACTATGATCAACTACAACCCCAATAAAAATGGAAAACTCTATGGAGCAGACAATTATGGCCCAAAATCATGTTTTTTCTTTGGCTAACCATGTAGAGGAAGATACTAGCATGGGACAATTTATGCAAAAGAAGATTCAAGGGACCTTCAAGATGCCTTCTTTGTGAAGAGCAAGGAAACAATAAACCATCTCGTAAACAACTGTGGTTACACCAACAAATTTTTGGAGTGGGTTGAGGTTGTATTCAAATCTTCTGATAGAGACACGGCTTCCATCCTCAACACTCTAGTCAATTGGAGAACTTCATTTTCCTCACACCCAATGCTTGATAAGGCCTGAAACATTATCTCGGGTACCATACGTTGGGCAGTATGGAAAGAACGAAACACACGAATTTTTGGAGAAGAAAAAAGGCCAGAAGAGAATATCCTCACCTCAATTAAATAGGTAATTCAGAAATATGTCACCATCTCTAAATTGTCGAACTTTAGTGAACCCCCCCGTCCTGTTGATCAGAGGATCTTGCAACTCCTCAAGCTGCACCCTCCCCCTCATAACAACATGACTCTGGTGATGACAAACCAGGAAGCTCCCTGTCATTGGCATCCTCCAGATAAAGACATCTTCAAATTGAATTACAATGGAGTTACTAAAGGTAATCCGAGAGTTGCATGTTTTGGTGGAGTTTTCAGGAACTCATAAGGAGAGATAATATGGTTATACGCGGGTACCCTGGGCATAACTACCAACAATGGAGCTGAACTCCATGCTCTAGAACATGGTTTGTACATTGCCAAAGTCCAAGGATTTTGGGTACTCATCGTGGAAGGAGATTCAACTCTCGCCACCTAGGCTTGTCGAAAGCTTCAGCAAGGCACGACTGTCACCAAGGTCACAGACAACTGGAGGTGCAACAAGACCCTACATTGCATCAACCGACACCTCGGAGAGCTGAGTGGGCTCCACTTTCAGGCCGTCAGATGGAAGGCTAACAACTGGACTGACAAATTGGAAAATGAAGGTACAGTGGGTAGCACAAGAATTCGCTCCCTTGCATGGAGGGACTTGGAGGATGGACCTCTCCGCTGGGATTGTGAGGCTTTAAACAACACTGACAAAGGACTACGAGAATCTCTCAATAATGAGATCACATGTCAATCTCCATGTAAGGAACGGTACAATCTCTGCATCCCCTCATAATGAATTCCTCAAACAACAACTTTCCCAATTATTCGCACGAGGTAGGAAAATCCCAGATCGCAACAATCTTTCATAATCATCGCCTACCTGATCCCTCGACCAATATCGTTTCCTTCTCTCTCATGACTGCTCTGTACCTCACACTGGCCAAAATTAATGGCTCATTCATCGCTGCCTCTTCCCTCCTACCTCGATCGCCTGCTCCTTGTATGAATACCCTAACCCGCTCACTCTTCCTCAATAATCTTTTCTCCCTCGCGTTTTCACTTTCATCACCTTTGCCCTTATTTTAGCTCCTGATTCCCCTCCCATCCATATCATGGCTTCTCGTCATGGTTCAACCCCTGTCCCCTGCCACGGTCGCAGCCACAACAATGAAAGGCGGGACACCCCCAACATGCAACCCCGCACAAGATTTGAGACATCGAAGAGAAGAGCAACCCTCAATTATGTTGTCTTTGTTAACCCTGAAACTCAAGACCGCATTCATAATCTAGAGCTCGAGGCGTGGAACATAAGAGGGCGAGTGACCACGAAAGAGGTAGATGCTTAATTTGAGTGGATACCCAACCCAAGGATAATTTATACATTCGCACCATAGAGCTCTCATGGCAACTCAAGACCATACTCGGACTCACATTGCAAGAACAATATGAAAATACTAAAGCATTGAAGGCAAAGTTAGACATGTTGAGTGATAAATTCATTGTCTATGTGGAATCAGTCCACCAGCAGCAGTGGCCCTCTGAGCATCAAGAAAGAGACAACAGGTGCATCCACCAGTCACTAGGCTACGGCAGACGACCCAGCTGGTAACTCTTCAAAGAAACCCATCAGGTTGGAGGACGATCCCTTGGACTATATTGCTAAATGAATATGTTTATGATGTTTTCTACATGTCTTTGGAATTTTCCACATGTCTATGGCACTCTTGGCAGTAATGCAACTCTTTGTGGTTTGGTTCCCCAATCACTTACAATTCTCGCCCTCTGAGGGTTAATGGGCATTTTTCGTAAATTTTGTAGAATTGGCAAGCAGAACTTCCATCTCTCCTTTCAACCCAGAAAATATAAATAAATAAAATAAATAAAAAAAAAAAAAAAAAAAAAAAAAAAAAAAAAAAAAAAAAGAAGAGAGAAGAAGAAGAAGAAGAAGAAGAAGAAGAAGAAGTCTTTTTGTAACTATTGTAATAGAAAATTTGTAACTGGTGAAGAAGCCTCAAGCTCAAAACACCCACTCAAAATAAAAATACCATCTTTTGATTAAAAAAATTTTCTTACTACAAAAAAAATAATTAAATACATTAAAAATATTATTTATAATATATTTAATATATTAATTAAATTATATTACTATAATATTACAAAATATTAATATTAATTTAAGATATAGATTTATAATATAGCATATATTAAATTAAAAGCTTAAAAATGTATATCATCCATATTTATTAATATAGTTGTGCTAATTTATAAATAAAAATAACAAAATAATTGTTGTATAATTTGTCAACTTGATATTAAAGTAATGCAGCCTAGTGAAATGATACTTCATAGACTCACATCCTGATTTTATATATTATAATAATAAAATACAAAGAACAATCCATGCCAACTTGGAATTCTAATCCAAGGGGCGATTTGTCTGGTCCGAGATGGAGCACGGTTTTAATCAAAGGTTAGTTTTGCGCATAGGGGTTGATAGTCAATAACCATGGAATTGACACCCTATAACCATGAAATTGACACCCTATAAAATGAGGAAAATCTATCCCCGTCTCTAATTCTTATTCCAGAAGCGGCTTGTTTTTCCAAGGGAAGCCCACGAATTTGTTCGGAAAGAGCTTAATTTTGACAATAGAATTCACAAACTTTGACTTTGAACTTCTAGAAGCGTAAGGACGACCCAATGTAATCTTCCAGAAGCATAAGAATGACCCCATATAATCACACAATTCGCTCCATCCTCTTGCCCAATTTCATAAACACCCTCGCTTACGATGACTTCAACCTCCTACAGGTAAGTATTATCTGCTACCAATTCATATATAGATTTTTATATTTTTCCCATCAATGTGTTTGTGAGAGAGAATCCTATGTCATAGTTCTGGTTGAGAGAATTCCAAAATCCCATCAATTGTATGAATTTAATGAATTTTGATCGAACAATTCATACACCCAAGTAATTACATCTGCACCCCGAAATTTGTCTGTTCAATAGTTATGCAGAGAGAGATGTACAAAGCCTATGATAGGTATGAATCTAATGAATTCTGATCAAATCATTCATGTAACCAAATTACTAAAACAACCTGCAAAACTTGTGTCTGTCCAACAGTTGTGCAGAGTGTGGGGTACCTCTGAATCTCAGCAACAGCAATCAGTACCCTGCAGATTTCTATTTTGAAGCTGGCAACAAAGGCACCCTCTCATTCTCTGCCATTGATGACACCAAATTCAGATTTGAAAAGGAAGACAAGATCATGCCCTTCTTTGAGACCTTGAACCATTGGGGAATTCAGAGAAAAAGGACCAAACTCAAGTGTGCTTCCTGTGGTAAGCTCGTAGGTTATATTTATGATGATGGCCCTCCAGCGACAAACGGTATTGGTCAGTTTGGCTTCGGTCCCAGCCAGGCTGTGCCTAGGTATCCACGGTATAGATTGAAGATCAAAGCTCTCAAGCAGGAACAATGAATGGTAGATTCATTGTCTCTTGTGTATGCCTGAGACCGTACAGATAGGTATAAATTAAAGATCAAACTCTCAAGCAGGAACAATGAATGGTAGATTCAGTGTTTCTTGTGTATGCCTCAGACCTTCCAGATAGTTTATCATGTTGATAAAATTTCTGATAGAATTCACGGATTGAGTTTACTATTATTACTTGTTTGGTTATTGGTTTATACAGAAGTTTGTATAATATTCCTTTCCCTGTATGGAATGTGAAATATTTGTTATCTTTTCCCTGTATGGAATTTGAAATATTTGTATCAGCTGCAGGCCATTGTGTATAGCAATTTTAGAACAGTTAATACCTTATATAGTCTTTGGAATACACATTATACAAAGTGGCAATACAATTAGATAAGATATAATTGTTATTGATGATGATGGCATTACCGTTTGTTGAAATCACTATTGGTTTATAGAAATTAAAGAAATATTTTTTTCTGTTATATTATGTTGTTTATAAGATTAAAGAGGTTACAAATAAGATTTTCAAATTCAATTAAAATATTATAAATATCATTAGTGTTGCTGTGCACTTCAAAAGAAAATATTTTTTATATTTTACTTTGTTAGAGTTACAAACTCTACAAATTCTTTCTTCCAGGGTGTTTTAAATCTTATCCACTTCTCAGTTTCAGGAAAGCTTTGTACTGATACTCCAAGCAACCAACATACTAATGCTCTATTGGGTAGTCTGAACTTATTGATAGTATGCTTTGGACAGTTTCAATTTATTATAGGTTCTGTTCAGTATTCTCAATTTATTGATAGTCTCTGTGGTGTTCTGTTCAGTAGTCTCAATTTATTGATAGTCTCTGTGGTGCAGATGACAACATTCTTTTGGCTCTCACATGCTTGATAAATATGAAATTGAAATTCTATTAACATAAGACTTCGATAATTATCTACCCTCAACAGCTATAATTTCCAGTCATGTTCAATGCAGAACACAGAAACCGCTCTTATAATTCAATGATCATGATTCATATCTATACACAACACAGAAGCGAAGCATTTCCATGTAATTGTTATCGATGATGGTGACATTATTGTTTAGTTAAATCACTGTTAGTTTATAAAAATTTAAGAAAGATTTCTCTCTGTTTTATTATGCTGTTTCTAAGATCAAAGAGTTTGCAAATAAGATTTTCACGCTCACTTCCGTTTTCATGAGTTGAAATATTATAAATATAAATACTGTTGAAAATGAGATATAATGTGTACTTCAAAACAATTTTTTTTATATTTTACCTTGCTAGAATTGCAAACTCTACAAATCATTTCTTCATGAGGTGTTTCAGATCTTATTCACCTCTCAGTTTCAGGAAAGCTTTGTACTGATGCTCCAAGCAACAAACATGCTAAAGCCCAATTCAGTAGTCTGAATTTATTGATGGTATGTCTTGGACAGCTTGAATTTAATATAGGCTCTGTTCAGTAGTCTCAATTTATTGATAATCTGTGTTGTAGACGACTACATTCTTTTGGCTCTCTCACATGCCTGATGAGTATGAAAATGAAATTCTATGAACATGTGACTTCAATAATTATCTACCCACAACAGCTATAATTTCCAGTCGTGTTCTATGCAGAATACAGCAACCACACTTATAATTCAATGATCATATCTATACACAACAGAGGAGCGAAGTACTTCCAAGAGAAATTTATCTGTGAAAAAGACATTTAACCTGTTCCATATAAATTCTCTTCAAATATGAATAGAAAATGAATCGAAGTGAATGAAAAAATAAAAAACACGATTTGGAGATAGAAATACACAGATTATCATCTGAATAATAAAAATATGGACTAAAGATAGAAAAAACATTGTTGCACAAACCATCGCCAAATATTGTTCCCTGCAAGTGTCATCTACAGATAGAATTGTCGATAGCAGCTAATTTAGCTTACAGGGAGGTTGACTGGCTTGAAAAGTATTCTAATCAGTGTTGAAAAAATCGTGATTTTTTTGTTAAAAAAATCTTGTATATATATATATATATATCCGATTTTTTGAGGGGGGGAAGGAGGTGGAGGAGGAGGAGGAGGAGACACAACCTACCCAAGATACCCCTGTCACAAGTAGAGGACATGGTCTACCTCCTGTAGCTCCTAGTTCTTCAGCTTCTAGAGCACAGCAGAGTCCATTGCCAACTCCACTGGCATCTACATCTAGAGGGAAAGCTATTGCATTTTCTCGCAAGAGGGGCAGAGGAAATCAGTAGTATTAGTTATTTGGTTCATTTCATTGTATATGACATTATGAATCATGATATAAGATACATTATTATATTTTTTGTTGATATTTTGACGCTGAGTTGGGACTCAGGAGTCAGCGCTGACTATTCAGGACATGATTCACAGTTATGTGTGATGTAGCACTAGAAATGATATTACCCATCTTATATATTAGTTCTTTTATCATATTTATGTGTCAATGTATTTATTTTATGTGGTAGATGCTTTAGATATTAAAAAAATTGAAACAAAAAATGAATATATTTGTATTTTACGATTTTTCCCCTCACCAATATTATCTCGATAACGATTTTCGCAACATTGATTCTAATACACAAGCCACATCAGAAGGATTTGAAGTGGCTCTTCAAATATTCTCCGTATCTCACTGCATTTTTGCCTTTGATTTTTTTCATAGGCAGCATCCCTTCCGTCGTGTTTGAGGCAATGAGCCTTCTCAACTCGGACAAATCACTCATGGCACAAAAACCTGGTATCAAAATATACTCAATCGTAAGTCTCTCTCTATCTCCTGTTACATTTGAGAGATGTATACAGCCATACTAAACTGTGAAAAGTGTTGTACTGGCATTACCCCTTGTAGAGGTTAGCTGAAAATAGTAAAGAGGTTCTTCTTTTTGATGTTTAGGTCCTTGTTTGTTGCAAGAAATTTGGGATTCAAGAACAGACACGAGTGCAACCATAACATAATGGATGATATCAGAGCTTGTTTGCAGCCCACAGAAAATGGAACGAGCCCAAGCGGAGTTGGGAAGATTTTTATGCTCAATCTAATGGTGGAGGAAAGTGATAATGGCCGTCTCCCTTAACACCACGAAGTGATGAAAGAGGTGCTATTTCACCCACCAGATCCTCTTGCCCACTGCACAGAGCAGATAGTCATTGTGAGATTGCAGAATTCATGATACCCAAACATAACCAAGTACTAAGAAACACATGAATCCTGTTGAACGGACCCATTCATCGTATATTATCCAAAAAGCATTTTGGAGGTATTGTATGACATATTAACATAACCACCCCAATTCACTTCGATGTTCTCTTCCCTGCTCCAGAAATATGCTAGTGTATATATCAAATAATTGCAAAATGTTAAAAAGGGTTCAAGTATGATATTTAATTTTATATAAAGAGTGTGGAGATATACGGTTTATATGCTATAGATCGATTACATAAGTATATATGAATAATTAATAAAAGCTGGGATGAATACATTTAAGAGAATATAAATATGTGATGATAGGTGTATCGTATAATAATTGTGAAAAGTAAACGAAAATGTTGAGTGGAATGTTCTATATTATTGTGAGTGTGTAAGGGTGAGTGACTAGTAAGTTGGGAAGGGATAATTAATTTACTAATAGAATTTGAACCTTATCAGTAGAGGTTGAAAGGAGGATATTTTGGAGATATTTTAAGACTCGAATGAATAAGAAGGAAAAATAAAAGAGAGGAGAGAATGAAGATTTGGAGAGTGTTCGAGATAATAAATTTTTATTTATGGAAAATCTATTTCACTGTCTATATCTGCATATGGGAGCTATGGGATTGGAAGGAAGACTTGAAATGAGTATTTGTTAATTTTTTATATCTTCTATGCTTGAGCAATTTATTTCAATTTTCTTGTTAGCTTAATATCAATGATCAGATTAACAATCACATCAGCGTGATAGTAAAATGCACATAGAACATAAACATAAACAATAGAAGACAAGCCAAGACAAGAGAACACAAGATGTGGCACCAGCCAAGGACAAACCCCAATGTGGGGAAACCCTTAATCAATTCTTCTTATATTTTTCAATAGTTCAGCAGAGAGAAAGAGATAGTACAAATATACAAAATTAATATTTTATGAGAAGTCAATGCTGGTCACACTGAATAGAATTCTTCGTTAAGTGGCTTGGTCAAACCCAGCCAACATCGGTCTTCAACAGTAAGCTCAATGCACCCTACACAGCTGGTTCAGCTCCTAGGAAGATCCTCCACATTGCAACAATATGCTAGTATATATATATATACCATATAATTGTAAAATGTTAAAAAGGGTTCAAGTATGATATTTAATTTTATATAGAGAGTGTGGAGATATACGATTTATATGCTATAGATCGATTACATAAGTATATATGAATAATTAATAAAAGCTGGGATGAATACATTTAAGAGATTATAAATATGTGATGATAGGTGTATCGTATAATAATTGTGAAAAGTAAACGAAAATGTTGAGTGGAATGTTCTGTATTATTGTGAGTGTGTAAGGGTGAGTGACTAGCAAGTTGGGAAGGGATAATTAATTTACTAATAGAAGTTTAACCTTATCAGTAGAGGTTGAAAAGGGTTGAAAGGTGGATATTTTGGAGATATTTTAAGACTCAAATGAATAAGAAGGAAAAAGAAAAGAGGAGAAAATGAAGATTTGGAGAGTGTTTGAGATAATAATTTTTCATTTATGGAAAACCTATTTCACTGTCTATATCTGCATATGGGAGCTGTGGGACTGGAAGGTTGACGACTTGAAATGACTGTTTGTTAAATCTTTGATATGTTCTATGCTTGAGCAATTTATTTCAATTTTCTTGTTAGCTCAATATCAATGACCAGATTAACAATCACATTAGCATGATAGTAAAATGCACATAGAACATAAACATAAGCAGTAGAAGACAAGCCAAGACAAGAGAACACAAGATGTGGCACCAGCCAGGGACAAACCCCAATGTGGGGAAACCCTTGATCAATTCTTCTTATATTCTTCAATAGTTCAGCAGAGAGACAAAGATAGTACAAATATACACAACTGATATTTTATGAGAAGTCAATGTTGGTGATGCTGAATAGAATTCTTCCTTAAGTGGCTTGGTCAAACCCAGCCAACATCAGTCTTCAACCGTAAGCTCAATGCACCCTACACAGCTGGTTCAGCTCCTAGGAAGATCCTCCACATTGCAACAACAGGCTGTTGCAATCACGATCCAATCTGGTCAACACTTTGACCCAACACTCCTCCACAAGATGTTGTTGTCCTCCACTGTTGCTTGCTGCTCCTGTAATTCTGGTTAGGGCACAATATGCAGCCCTTAACCCTCCACACTGTCAGCAAACTAAGCCCTTCCAGGGCTGCGGTCCACCTAGGAGAGTCTCCCCTTATGCCACGCTGCCTCCTGCAAGCATTTTTCACTTCAATGCTGCCTTGGAACAACCTTAGCTGCTTGCTATGGCTTGCAGCCTAGCAAAGCAGCTATAGCTGTAACTGTGGTTTCCTTCAACAGGCCCAAACAGTCATTAACCTATGCCTAAAAATAACCTCTATTACTGCACTGTCACCTACAACAACTCGTGCTTCTTCCACGATGTCAATCAGGTTTATTCTTGCTGTGTTAGGGCTCCTTTTGCTGTGTCTTATGACTTCTATTAGTTGTGGATTAGGGCTCCTTTTAGCTGTGTATAAGAGCCTTCTTTTGCTGCGGCTTAGGGTCTCTCCTTAGCTGTGTATTAGGCCTCTTCTTGAACTGCAGATTAGGGTCTCCCTCTAGCTACGGATTAGGGCCTCCTTTGCTGTGGATAGGCCTCTTCTTGACAGCGTCTAAATCTCTCTTGACTGCGGCTAGATGACCTTAGATGACTGTAGCTAGATCTTGCTTTTGCTGCGGATTAGGAGCCTCTTTTGACTGCGGCTAGATCTTGCTTTTTGATGACTCTTTCCACAACGTCTTCCATGAGAGAAGACAAACGCAAAACATGTGGAGAGAGAGATCATGAGATAATGTATGTAACAAATGACTTGAGGTCTCCTCTATTTAAATGCAACATTGAGGTTGAGATGGGAGTAATTTGTTTGCTGGCCGATCTTGACAAATTGTCAAATAATATAAATAAATTCTTATCTCAATAAATACATGTCAGAATCGGATGATCTTTAGATCAATCCTACACCTCTCCAAGAGAGGAATCCAAGAAAAATATCAGCGGCCATAAATAAGATGACCCACATGGAGTTTGGCCCTAGTTGCCAATTTTAACACTATTTGAGTTGTTAGAAAGGAATCTTTAGAATTGGTTCCTTAAGCAAGGGCTAGTTAGAGTGGCAGGGAGTAGCAAGTTTTGTAATAGCATGTCTTAATTCTATTTAATAAGTAATCTCAGTGAATTCATTTCTTTTCTTGTTAGATCAAGGTTATATACACTTGTGAATAATTGAAGATTGACATGTTTAAACTTTAGTCATTGAGGGGATTTTGCAGTCCAACATATGAGATACCACTTCAGGATTATCTGCAGAGATTCATGACCCATATCCCAAGAGCAATAGTCATAGCCAACTGATTTCTCATGATTTTTAATACTTCACTTAGTACTCATTGCATTGATGATGCTTACAAGGGTGAACAAGTGGGATTGAAACTAGTGAAGTGAATTACAAAGCATCAATCATCATCTTCAGCAATTGCACCCAATAACCAAGACTTCCCTAGAAGGTCATCCATCCCAAGACTCCTCTAGCTCAAGCATGCTTAACAATGGAGATTTTCTCCATAGTGAAGCCCATGACTTAGTTTGCTAGCTTTTTGATTAAATAAAAAGAGTCAAGGGGGTTCTAACTAAATAGTTCACAAGCCGCAGTACTTGCTAAGGTTTTGCAAATAGGTAGCAAACTAAGTGGACTTGACTATGGGGGAATGTTAATTTTAGGTATGTTCTATGCTTAGAGCAATTTATTTCAATTTTCACAGTTAGCTCAATATATTTTCCAGGTTAGCAATCACATTGGCATTAAACTAAACTGCAGATAGAACATAAACATAAATCGTAGAAGACAAATCAAGACAAGAGGACACAAGATGTGGCGCTAGCCAAGGACAAACCCCAATGTGGGGAAACCCTTGATCAATTCTTCTTCTATGTTCTTCAATAGTTCAGCAGGGAGAGAGAGATAGTACATTTACAATAGAAGTCAACACATTGACTTTCTATACATGAGATTAGTTGAAGACATGCTGCTTCAACTGATTCTCCAAGGTGACTCCTTCACCTATCATAGTGTTGCATCTCGTCCACCTGCTGCACCATCACTGATCTATACTCAATCACTGTTATGCTTCAAGTCATCATCAGTTGCACCTGTAACTATGTTTCACCCAATCATACACTCAAGGCATACTCAATACATCATCATCATCATGCTGCAATACCTTGTTGCTACATCATGTTGTTGCAATACTTTTGTTGCTCCATCATGCTGCAATACCTTGTTGCTACATCATGCTGTTGCAATACTTCTGTTGCTCCATCATGCTACAATACCTTGTTGCTACATCATGTTGCTGCAATACTTTTGTTGCTCCATCATGCTGCAATACCTTGTTGCTACATCATGCTGCAATATGTATATCAGCCTTAGCTACTTGTTATGGTTTGTTGCCTAGCAAAGCAGCTAGGCTATAGTTCCATAGTCCTTCAAGCAGACCCAAACTAGACAACCCTTAATTAGGCCATGCTGTCATTTGCAACAAATCATGACAGCAATACAAGACTACTAATGAGCCTTTCTTAACTGCAGATAAGAGCTGCGTAATAAGACTTCCTCCATGACAACTTCTAAACAATAATAGTCCTTCTCTTCCACACTGGAAGTTCCACTACTCTTTGTTTTAGAATAGAGACCCTTTTCATTACCAAAAGGCTCCTTCTGCTTGTTGCATATAAGAGCTTTACAAACTGATTTTTATCTTAGCGTATAGAAGTCTTTGACTGTGTATGAAGGTCATGCTTTGAACATCAATTAGGGCTCTTTAGAATTTCGGATTAGGTCTTCACACGCTGCTGGTTAAGGCCTCTCACTCTGCGTCTTAGCTCACCCTTTAGGACTATGGCTAGGGTACTATAGGATAGTAGCTAGGGCTAGATATGAACCCCTTCTTGTTGCATATATAACCTCATGGATTGCGGCCTAGGGCAACCTTAAGTGTTGCGGCTAGGGAACTGCATTAAGGTCATCTCCATAGGGTCATCACCATGACAACGTTAGGCTGCAGCCATGATTCCTTTAGGACAGAGCTTAGGACTCTCTGCGTTTAGGGCATGACAACATTAGAACCCTTGTTCCGTGACTGCGTTTAGGACGCTTCAACATTAGGGCTTTATTGCCAGCATAGGTGTTTCTCCATGATAACAATAAGGCTTCTTCCATGGTTGCATTTAGGTCTAGGGCATGTTATCTTAGGGCAGCGTATATCCTAGGGCACTCCCTCTAGATCTCATCTTCATCAAACCCAAAACAAGATAAAGAGAGATCACAAGAGTGAGTGTGTGTCAAATGACTTGAAGTCCTCTTCTATTTATACTAGAATTCAGGCATCCTGTTACCATCTAACTCACATCGGGTAGGGCCCCATAATAGACCTTCGGTGCTATAGATGAGATGTGTCAACTGACATGGTCCCCAATGGACCATCCTGCAAACTTGATACAACCCTGAACTCAAAAACATCTACTTTCCATCGATGAGTGCCACCTCGTAACCTTTGACTTCCATTGCTGAAATGGACACCAGGTTCTTCTTGCGATCAGGTACATAAAAGAGATTTTGTAAATGAATCGAGTTACCCTCATTCAATTGAGGGGTAACATTCCCTACACCCTTTCCGGGATAGGTGGCATCAACTCCAAGTATAATCCCACGGTTGTTTCTGTCTCTACCAAATTCGAGAGAGCACCCTTCTATCCGATGAGGTGCCTTGAAGCACTACGATTAATAAGCCAGATTCCCAAAGAATCTGAAGGAGAGGGCCAATACAAGATAACTCTTCTTTATCTTATCAAAAACAACATTTGATTCTTCATACCTGGGATTCCTTGCTTTCTCTGAAGAGTTGGTCGTTTCCTTGATGACCTGCATTACCTGTCATTCCCTAACCATTGAAGATGTCCCAGGAATGATTGTTATCACCATCAAGTGATGTGTCCCTGCCTTTCGGACACTCCTTCTCATAATGGCCGAACTAGTTATCTAGCTTTCCTTCCACCCTGAGTTCCGGTCTTCCCAATGAAGTGATCTTTAGGTAGGCTATATTCTGTTGCGCTATTCTGATAATATTCTCTGCTTCGATTTCACCCTCGGTGAATTTGAAGAGGGATGAGGAATCCACAGATCCTTTTGTCCTTTCCCAACTATCTTCAATGATTGCTCTTTCACTCTTGCTTGGGCATTGTCTTCACCTCAGCTCTGGTACCATGTTAAATTTAGGTATGTTCTATGCTTAGAGCAATTTATTTCAATTTTCACAGTTAGCTCAATATCTTTTCCAGATTAGCAGTCACATCAGCATTAAAGTAAATTGCAGATAGAACATAAACATAAATCATAGAAGACAAGACAAGACAAGAAGGCACAAGATGTGGTGCTAGCCAAGGACAAACCCCAATGTGGGGAAACCCTTGATCAATTCTTCTTCTATGTTCTTCAATAGTTCAACAGGGAGAGAGAGAGAGAGAGATAGTACATTTACAATAGAAGTCAACACATTGACTTTCTATACATGAGATCACTATCAGTTGAAGACATGCTGCTTCAACTGATTCTCCAAGATGACTCCTTCACCTATCATAGTGTTGCATCTCGTCCACTCGCTGCACCTTGCTATGCTGCACCATCACTGATCTGTACTCAATGACTGTTATGCTTCACTTCATCATTAGTTGCACTTGTCACTGTGTTTCACCCAATCATACACTCAAGGCATACTCAATACATCATCATCATCATGCTGCAATACCTTGTTGCTACATCATGTTGCTGCAATACTTCTGTTGCTACATCATGCTGCAATATGTATATCAGCATTAGCTGCTTGCTATGGCTTGCAGTCTAGCAAAGCAGCTAGGCTATAGTTCCAAATTCCTTCAAGCAGACCCAAACTAGACAATCCTTAATTAGGCCACGCTGTCATTTGCAACAAATCATGACAGCAATACAAGACTACTAATGAGCCTTTCTTAACTGCAAATAAGAGTTGCGTAATAAAACTTCCTCCATGACAGCTTCTAAACAATGATAGTCCTTCTCTTCCATGCTGGATGTTCCACTACTCTTAGTCTTAGAATAGAGACCCTTTTCATTACCAAAAGGCTCCTTCTGCTTGTTGCATATAAGAGCTTTACAAATTGATTTTTCTGCTAGCGTATAAAAGTCTTTGATTGTGTATGAAGGTCGTGCTTTGAACATCAATTAGGGCTCTTTAGAATTTTGGATTAGGCCTTCACATGCTATTGGTTAAGGCCTCTCACTCTGCGTCTTAGCTCACCCTTTAGGACTGTGGCTAGGGTAATATAGGATAGCAGTTAGGGCTAGATATGAATCCCTTCTTGCTGCGTATATACCCTCATGGATTGCGGCCTAGGGCAACCTTAAGTCTTGCGGCTAGGAAACTGCGTTAAGGTCATCTCCATAGGGTCATCACCATGACAACGTTAGGTTGCAGCCATGATTCCTTTAGGACAGAGCTTAGGACTCTCTGCATTTAGGGCATGACAACATTAGAACCCTTGTTCCATGACTGCGTTTAGGAGGCTTCAACATTAGGGCTTTATTGCCAACGTAGGTGTTTCTCCATGATAACAATAAGGCTTCTTCCATGGTTGCATTTAGATCTAGGGCATGTTATCTTAGGGCAGCGTATATCCTAGGGCACTCCCTCTAGATCTCATCTTCATCAAACCCAAAACAAGATGAAGAGAGATCACAAGAGTGAGTGTGTATCAAATGACTTGAAGTCCTCTTCTATTTATACTAAAACGTAGAGCACAAGAGGGGGTTATTTGGTTGTTGGCCGACCTTGATGAATTGTCCCATAACACAAATAAATTCATATCTCCATGAATACTTATCGGAATCGGATGATCTTTAGATCGATCCTACACCTCTCGATGAGAGGGATCCAAGAAAAATATCAGCTTCCATTAATAAGATGACCCACATGGAGTTTGGCCCTAGTTGCCAATTTTAACAGGAAAAAACTCCGTGGATAAGCATTCTTGAGCCAGAGTAGTCTTGAAATGGGTGATGTGCTTCAGAAATCCCAGTTACTAAGTACAATGAGGTGCTGATTGATTCCGTTTTATTTGTTTCACTAGTTTCCATCCAACTTCCTGAATATTCACCCTTGTGAGCATCGGTTGTTTCAATGAGAGCTAAGTGGTTTGTTCAAAATCATGAAGAATTGGACAGCTGCAACTAATGCTTATGAGATATAAGTTGTAGATCAATGACTTATTCTATGTAGATACCTAAAAATGATATCTCATAGGTTGACATGTTGTTAGGATTATTGAAAAGGCCAATTTGAGATTTGATAATCTTAGTTGTTCAAGTGAATTGATAAAATATGACGTTGAGAAAAACTAATCCTGCAATTTATGTTTCCTATATACCATTGACTATCAGTGTATTTAATAACCATAGCAGTTGCTCCCTACAAGTAGATTGCAGGTTAGCCACATATGTAGAATTTTCTCTCCGAAGAGGGTGATTTCCTAGATTGAATCTATTGCTTTTCTTTTCCAAAGGGATTCATCTTCAAATCATTAAAGGCATATGCACACTTGTAGAGCTTTCAATCTTTGGATTCCCTATCTTCCCAATTAAGTCACCAACTGACATGATTTCTCCCTTATCTTTAAGTTGTGTCATGCCATTGACTAAGTAGTAGTATAGTACTTGTGCGAGGACCAAGTACACAAGACTAGGCTAGGTGGTACCTCGACAATGATTGATAGTGAAGATCACTACTAAATGGAAAAGTGATGAGAATCAATTCATTGAGCTATAGAGTTGTGGCAAAGACAACTAGAGGGATGTTTTTAAGGACTTTGTGGAGGATTTTTGGAGGAAAATTAGTGACAAAAAGAGGTATTTGAGGTCCAAGTTGAATTAAAGAAAAATAAAGACAACACCAGCATGACTCGTCAAAGATGAATATGGTGAACACTATTTTCATATAGTTGATTCAAAGCTTAGGTGACATCTAAGAGGACCAAAAGAAGACCTGGGCAAACTACCAACAACGGTTAAGATGAGCAAGGATATGGAGATAAATGTTGGTTTTAGCACAAATGGAATAACCATCCTCTAGAAGAATAAGTTTCCGTTTCATGAAACATAGGAATTCCTAAACCAATCCAGTCGACTGCAATTTTAGGGTTATGGCATTGTTTCATAAGGTCAATCAACCTTCCAAAGAGGTAGACTATCATATTTTTAGAGGCTGAAGATAAAGAGAACCACAGCATCATCGAAAATCAAAATATTAAAACTATCATGTCTTTTAATGTAACCACATCTTGTCTAGCTAAGAACAATCTAAAATTTTGTCCAACAAGACATGAATAAAATATTTACAGAATTAGTGGACAAGGTTGATAAAGAAATTAAACAGTAGAATAGTCAATATACTGGTGGGTCATCAATTGATTAGCAAAATGAAATGCACTATAATGATATAGTCAGTAAAAAAAAATGTGACACTTGGATATACTACAAGTGCAAATGCAGCATGGCAATAAACCAATGTGAAAAGCTATTGATTTGTTAGTTTGGATTGACTATTGATCAATAGGCATTTGGTTACCATGTACCTGTGTTACTTGGGAGCAGGAGAGAAAGCAAGGAGCGGGAGCGACATTTTCAAAAGCTCCCGGTTTGGGAGCGAATCTCAGAGCAATTTTTATATAATATATATATTTTTTATATTTTGATAC
>APFE030152015.1:49627-72372 GCA_000404065.3 Pinus taeda
AATACATATTACAACTGCGACATATTGAGTCTTGTGAATCATGATTCATCAAATTCAATCTTAAAGTTTCAACTTCAAGCTTTCAAAATTGAAAATTCAATATATAACATTTATCATCATTGATCACCAAAGTTGTACTTGTAAGCTAAGTTTAACCATTACAAGAAATAATATCTAACTGTTAACAACTTAACATGAAATGAAATGTTATAAAATGAATTATGAAATGAAATGAAACAACTTTCACGAAGCATCATATTCATAATTCAGAATCATTACCAATGGGTTATAATTGCCAACTTCAAACTTCAAACTTTCATTGTCATAGTCATATATTGTTTACAAAAAATATCATTATGATATGAAAGAGTCAAGACTCAAGACTCAACAGTTATGAAAACTAATAGAAACTAGAAAAGACAAGTAAACTGTAAATCTATTATCTACTACTGCATGTGGCGCTTGCCACGAGAGTCTAATGTATGAGCAGGTCGTGGTGGTCTTCTAGGAGTCTCCTGCACAGACCGACGACCAGAACTAGAAGGCACATGCCCTTCACGTGAGGGTGTAGATGGAGGTGGTGACAGCAAAGGAACAAGACTCGGAACTCGAGCACTGCTACTGGATGATGGAGGTGGCCTGGCTGCTGCTTCATCTTCCTCCCCTATAAGTTCCTCTTCTAGTTCTTCAAAATGTATAGTGCCATCCTCCAAATTGTCATCCTTTGGGTGGTTGTCTCAAATTTTATATGTTGGATCCTCATAAGCCCAATCATAGTAATGACTCAACAACCTCAAGTTGTAGTGCACATAAACCAAGCTTTCTGCCTGGTTTTCATTGAGTCTGTTTCTTTTCACATTATATATGAAGCTGTAGGTGCTCCAACACCTCTCTGCAGAAGAAGTATTTACAACCTGTGAGAGAACTTTTTTTGCCAATTTTGGCAGAAGTCCATGGCCGCCATATGATTCCCACCATGTGAGAGCATCAAATCTGTCTCTGTCTTTCATTGCATGGAAGGTACCAAACAAATCAGTGTTACTGAAGTATCTGCCTATTTCAAGGCGCACACTAGCACATTCCTCCCTGTCAGGTACCAACTTTTCTAATGCTTCCAAATATCCTTTAGATACCTCTTCATCTATATGGGGTTTGGTCCTAACCCCACCCCCTGGTGCAGGTTGGCCCAACCAAGATGTACAGTAGTATTTTGGTGTAAGGATATCCCCCAAGCAATGTAGTGGAAGATTAAGTTTATCCCACCGTACACACACACAATCGTGAATCAGTTTGTACAAGTTGGGATCATTGTTATGAACAATATCTTTTATTTGCCCCAACATGGTATCCATCTGCTCATACACCTCGCCAATCACTGGTTTATCTGTATCTGCAAACCGAATCATGTGATAAATGGGATTGGTGAAATCCAATACTTGCCTCACACGTGCCCAAAACATAACATCAAGAGCGGCCTCCTCCACCAGTTCAAAACCTTCACTGTCAACTGCATTTGTAGCCCTTTCCTTTAATAACTGCCAGTGTGGACTTGATACCATGCTAGCCAATGACTCTCTTACCTTCAAAAGGCCCCTGAAGGTGAGGTAATTGCTACCAAATCTAGTCCTTGCAATCTTCAACAACTCCAATCTTGAGTGACTACGGAAAAGGCCGTGGGTATTGCTATGATTTGTAATAAATTTTATCACTTGTTTGCCTTTCTTGTACAAATCACCAATCCATTTGTAATGTTCGTTTTTGTTCTTAACAATATCATGCATCAAAAGGTTCAATGTGTGAACCAAACACCCAAACCAAAATATGTTCGAGTATTTATCCTCAATAATTGCTCTCCCTGCCTTACAATTAGGAGCATTATCAGTGATGACTTGGATGACATTGTATGGCCCAATACGGTCAATTGTTTCAAGTAATGCTTCTGCAATGTTGATGTCGCTCTTGAACTTGTCTGAATAATCATATGCTAGAAGAAAGATGGCACCACTAACAGACACAGCAAGAACACTTATCAAAGGCTTGCCTTTTACATTTGTCCATCCATCAGATACAATGAACACCCCATGGTCAATCCAAGAACTTGTCATTTTATTCAAAGAATGTGATATTTTTGCTTTTTCATGATCAAGTCCAACGGTTCTTGCCTTGTCATACCCAGGGCTCTTGTATCCTTTAAGGGCATCATTTATGGTAGAAACCATTTCGTGCCAATAAGGTGAGCGAAGAACATTGAATGGTATCCCACATGCATAGAGAAACCTATAAACTTTTGAATCCACATCATTCCTACACCCTTCATCAAGGAAAACTGATATGGTTCTACACCTTAAACCTGGTGACCCTGTGCCTCCATATCCATTGCCTTGGGAGAACGCTGAAGGAGTTCTTTGTGCATGTGATTGTGTCTGTGAGCTTGGTTCAAAGAAACCCTTTGATTTTTTAGATTTGTATTAGGCTTCCTCCTCTTCCCTAATGTATTTGGCTCTATCTGCTGCTGACACACCTGTACAAGTTTTGATTCCTATTTGTTTATCTCCATCCCATGGCATTTTCCCGCAGAGGTGTTTTCTGGCACAGGTGTATGAACCTATGTAATTATTATTGCAATGGGGGCAATGAAATTTAGTGGTTCCACCCCCTTTCCCTGCTTTAGCCCTGTTAACATATTTCACAATGGGGTTTGGTTTTGCTTAGTTTTTTGAGCTGAATCATTTTCACTCTCCTCCAGCTCCTCCTCACTGAGGTTTTCATCAAATCCACTTTGTCCCCCTTCTTCATCCCCTTCATCAATTTCAACCCTCCTTTTTCTACTCTCCAACACCATAATAACCAGAAAATGAACCAAGAATAAGAAAATGCCAAGAAATATAACCATGATGTTTGAAATTTGTAGTTTTGAATCTGCAAAATTTAATAAAATGGAATGGGAATGGGAATGGAAAACCGAAATAGAGAAAAAATTATTTATTTATTTAGAAGTTAGGAATAATTTAATAAACATTAAAAAAAAATGCTAAACATTCTATTCAACATTATAGAACGGCGAACCTACCTCAAATGCATCCAATCTCCCCTAGCTCCTTGCTCCTTGCTCTTTCCTCACTCTCTCCTTGCTCCTTGCTCTCTCCTTGGCACCTTGCTCTCTCTTAGTCTCACTCTCTCCTTGCTCCTTAGTCCTCACTTTCACGCTCTCAATCTCACACTCTCAATCTCCCTCTCTCAAATGAGCCTCTCACTCAACTCTCACAGTCACAATGAAGCCCTTTTGCCCCTCCCTCCCCCAATTTATAAAAAAAAATCGATTTTTTTACCGGTGAATATTTTTCTCCCGTTGAATTCGCTCCGGCCCGCCATTCGCGTCGCTCCGGGAGCAATCGAGAGCGTTTGCTCCCTGACCGCTCCCGGGTTATAAAATTTGCTCCTAGAGCGACGCTCCCTGATCCGCTCCCGAATTTGGCAGGAAGCGCAAATTTTTTTACTTGGAGCACGCTCCCGACCCACTCCCAAGTCGCTCCCACCCGGAGCGCGGATTGGGAGTGGAATCGGGGGGGTGGGGGGTGGGGGTCACTCCCCCACAACACTGCCATGTACACTGGCTGAAGCATTGATAGATGGCAACAAAGACAATCCTATGGCAGATATAACTAACATATAAAGGAAATACGAGTCACCATGCCAAAATGTACAGCTTATATCTACTTGTAAAAAGGTAAACACTATGTGCCATATGAGCGTTTGAATGCAATAAATAAGACATCATAATGCATTATTCGATAGCGAAAGTAAGTTTATTCAATTATACATGGATAGTGAGAGTGTTCTTGCATCGCAAACTGAATACAATCAACTAAGTGAAAGATAGGATATTGCCATACATCTCCAGTACCATTGCATCTTAATTAGATTCCAGCACAATCCTGTTCATTTTTTTCTTAACTAACTTTTCCACAGACAGTGCTCTAAATCAACAAGCTTGGTCTAGATCAATATGTTACTAAATACAGCCTATAGTTTCAAAGAATTAAAATTTTCCTATACTTATCTTCTAGTTTTGAAAATGTGGTTCGTTGCAAACTGAATACAATAAATGAACTGAAAGATAGGATATTGCTATACATCTCTAGTACCATTGCCTTTTAATTAGATTCCAACTCAATCCTGCTGATTTTTTTCTAAACTAACTTTTTCACAGACAGTGCTCTAAATCAACAAACTTGGTCTAGATCAATATGTTACTGAATACGGTCTATAGTTTCAAAGAATTAAATTTTTAATAGTCTTCTAGTTTTGAAAATGTGGTTCTTCAATTGTATTAACATCAAGAATCGACAAATCTTTCAGTAAGGGTTCAATTGTAGGTTCCCATATGATGTCAGTAGCTTCAATGAATTTATCCTCCATCAAGTATACTCTATTTTCTAATTCCGTCAAAAAATTTCATCAACTCCAACAATTTGAACAAAATGTGCATCCAAGCCTCAAAGATTTCATTTATAACAACAATGGTAGAAGCCATTACTAAACATTCTTCAAATTGTTGCTTTCAATACTAGAACTTTCTAGTCTCTACAAATGACCATCCCAGTGATGTCAAATTAATATGATGCACATTATCTGTATATATCCAAACAATGATTCTAGTAATACAGTATTGTTCACAACATTTTTCCAAGTTCCAATTAAGGCCACAAACAAGCAATAGATTTTCAGACTTTGCTCCTTGCTATCAATCTGAGGCTGTAATGTGTAAACTTATTAAAATGTAAATGAATATTTGTAGCTTACTTCTTTCGTCACCAATAATCGCCACAAGAACACTGTCCAGCCTTGAAGTGGTGGTAACGATTTGCATCCCTCACAATAATTTCACGTTCAACAATCTTGGAGATGTACTTGATTGCAGAGTGGCAATCACCGCATATCCTAAGGTTCTTGATAACACGGAGAGTTGTTCCAGGTACTGTATTAAGTAGTCCAAATGCAATTGCCAGCTTCTCACTATGGTGAAAAAGAATTTGTTCCTTTTGCTCCTCTTCCACGTCATTCAATACAAATTTTGTGTCTGGCATATATCCTGCAACTTTCATCTCTTGAGATAGTCTTTCCAACTCTGTGTAGATTCTCTGCATTTGTGGATTTGACTTGTCTCGTACAAGGAAAGCATACACCTGTTTATTAACTTCAATCCAACTGCATCCAGGTGTCTTTATTACTCCCCTGTTTCTCATCATTTGCCGTACCATTTCAACGTCATCCCATTTGCCAGCTTCAGCATACATGTTTGAAAGAAGCACGTAAGGTGCAGAATTTTTAGGGTTTAACTGAAACAGGTGTTTTGCAACACATTCTCCTAGTTCTGTGTTGTTATATATTCTGCAGGCACCAAGCAAACAACTCCATACATCAGCATTTGGTGTAATAGGCATTTGATTGATAAAGTTATGTGCTTCATCCAGTCTCCCAGCACGACCGAGAACATCAACCATGCAGCTATAGTGCTCCATTGTAGGTGTAATGTGATAAAATGCACTGATCTGGTTGAAATATCGATAGGCATCTTCCACGAGACCAGCATGGCAACATGCAGACAAAACACAAACTAAGGTGACATGGTTTGGACTAATACCTGAATGCTTCATTTCCTCGAATAATGTGAGGGCTTCATTGCCATATCCATGCATGGCATAGCTCGCAATTATAGCTGTCCATGAGACCACATCTCGTTGATGCATTTTGTCAAACAATCCACGTGCCTTATTTATGCATCCACATTTTCCATACATGTCTATCAGGGCATTCACCACGACAAAATCAGACTCAACTCCACTCCTGATAACCTTTTCATGAATCTCCATACCCTGCTCTAAAGCTGCCAAGTTGGCGCATGCCGGGAGAACACTGGCAAAGGTTTTCGAATCCGGCTTTGCACCTTCTAGCTGCATTTGTTGGAAAAGTCTCAAAGCATGCATTCCACACCCATTCTGTGCATACGCTGCGATCATTACTGTCCAGGAAAGAATATCTCTTTCACCCATCCTGTCAAACAATTCGCTTGCCTTATCTATGTCCCCACATTTTGCATACATGTCTACAAGGGCACTGGTTACAATGACAGCAGATTCAAGACCACTTCTAATTAGTCCTCCATGAATCTCCATGCCCTGTCTCAGAGCTGCCACATTCCCGCATGCCGGGAGAACACTGGCGAATGTTTTAGAGTTCGGCTTCACGCCTGCCAATTGCATTTCTTGAAAAATTCTCAGCGCTTCTGCCCCATGCCCGCTCTGTGCTAAGCCAGCAATCATTGCATTCCACAAAACCCCATCTCGTTGAGGCATTTCTTCAAAAAGTTTTAAAGCTTCATCAACAAACCCATTTTGTGCATATCCTGAAATCATCGCTGTTGACGAGAATACATCTTTAAGAGGTATCCGTTGAAACACCTTGACGGCTTCATGAAGCTGCCCTGCCTGCACATATCCTGCAACCATCGTAGTCCAAGATACCTTATCCGGTTCAGAGATTTTGTCAAATACATTGCGTGCATTCTCTATACTTCCACATTTTGCATACATATCTACCAGAGCATTTGCCACAAATCCGTCGGACTGAAACCCACTTCTTCTTATAGCTTCATGAATCTCCATGCCTACTTCTAGAGATCCTAAGCTTGCACAAGCAGGAAGAACGCTTGCAAAGGTGAATTGATTAGCTTCAATTCCTGCCGGCAGCATTTGGTGAAAGAGTACCAATGCCTCCTGAGGAAATCCATACTTTGTATAAGCTGAAATCATGACAGTCCATGAACACACATCCCGCTCAGACATTTGGTTGAAAACTCTGCGAGCGTCCACCAGATTTCCACACTTGACATACATGTTGATTAGCGCGTTTCCTACAAGTCTGTCTAACATGAAACCTGTACCATTTATGTGGCCATGGATTAGTTTTCCTTCTGCTAGGGCTTTCTTTTTAATGCAGCCCTGCAAGAGACAAACATAGGCGTAAGAAGAATCTACAGAGCTCTCTGTAATCCCCAAAAATTGCAGCGCCTCCTGTAAACGGCCCTGTTTACTGAGTCTCCTGACATCACCTATAGAGATGTTTTTAGTAACATTTCTCCGTTCAAAATCAATCAGCAATCCGGCAAGCTTAGACATCGTTTCCACCGTTCCATTCCTGGTTTATGAACGTACCATTTCAATTACGCCTTTTGTTCTCCATATTTATCGATTTTTCAAAAACATGAGCAGATTTGCAGGCTGTAATTGTTCAATTGATTGCATTAAGAATAGGTTGGATTAAACTACAAAATAATGATAATTAGTCTTGCATAGAAGTGACTGACTGTTTGCTCTAGAATTTCTTAGGATTTCAGGGTTCGCTGCCTTTAGAAAAACGAAATGCCTATTATGGTGCACTGAACTGATTTCGAAATGCATATTCGGGAGAGCATTTAGCAACTAGTTAAGGGCAATGGAGTGCCAGAGGATGGATCGCAAATTGGATTAAAATCCGAAAATAAACCAGGAGAGGATGGAAATTTGGATGCCATAATGTTAGACTCAGTTCCACCAAAACCTGCTAAAACTTTCTTACCCTTGTCAAAGAAGTGGATGAAGTCAAAATTTGAAACAGATAGATCTTTGATCCTGCACAACATGTTGGAGTTAATGCTTGAGGTTCTAATTAAGATACAGCAATTAATTTTTGCTCAGGGCATCATTGAACGAGGAGTCGAGAAGGGTGGATGCAGTGTTGGAATTTGGTTGCAATTTTATACCTGCATTTTTTTTCTCCCTTTGCGAACCTCTATGGTTAGGAGTCATAAAACATTTTGTTTTAAAATGTATGATTCAACATTAAAATCTTCATGGAATTTGCTGGGAGTTGTGTTGTGGGGGTGATTTTTGTGTCTCGCTGTTTTAGGTGGATTTTTAGTTGGAATTTTGTAAAAAAAATTGTGGTGAAATTTTGATATTAAAATTTTTATGGAATTTATTTGGAATTGTGTTGAGGGTGATTTTTGGGGAGGGGGTGTTTAGATGAATTTTTGTTTTTTGGAATTTGGCAGAAAAAAATGTTGTGAAATTTTGATTTTATTGTATATAGATTCAATATTTTGAAAAACTTATGGGCCGCTTTGATTGTAGAATTTGACTGAAAAATTGTGATAAAATTTTGAGTAATGTTATTTAAATTGATTTTTTTGATTGTATATATAGATTAAACACTTTAAAAAAATTATGAACCACTTTAATTGTGTAGAGTTTATCTATCAAACTTATAATTTTAATAAATGATTTCAATAAATCTCTAAAAAATTTTAAACTAATTAAATCAAAACATAAATCATAACTTTTCAAAAAATCACACTTAAAAACAATTCATTTACTTTTATAAAATATTTTTATTTTTTATGAAAATGTTTCTTAAAACCAGGAAAGGAAACATTGAATACTATACATGGACTCTTTGATCGAATCTCTATGGTGAGATCTTTGATTGAATGCAATTTGACGAAAACTTCGCAAATAAGTGTTCGATGATTTTTTCACAGAGAGTGTGTTAAATACATTAGAACCCTTTTGAAGTAATGGACCCTTATAGAATAACCACTTTATGATTATTGGATAAATATATTAAAAAGTCTCGAATATCTTCATTTAAATCATAATTATTTTATTTAAATTTATAAATTTAAATATTAAATTATAATTATGGAATTTAAATTTTATAAATTTAAATATAAATTTTTTTATCAAAAACATATTTCATTAAATTAGAAAAATAACTAAAATTTTTAGTAACAACAATTTTATTTATTACATTGAAAATTTAAAATAAAAAATTATATGATAAAAGTTTTAGTCATGATAATTTTATTTATTATATTGAAAATTTAAATTAAAAAGTTCGAAAGATAATTAGTTTTTAATATTAATAAACATATGGTGGGAAGAGGATGTTTTAAAAAGGAAATAGTGAAATGGGTTGTGGTGTTCAGCTTGTTTGGCTACCCACACACATTCTAAATCATAGAATACTCATTATGTAATTACCATATAGCTTATTGTTGTTATGTTAGGTGGTGGCATGAAAGGTGAATAAGGTGATTTAGTAGAGTATAATATATGTGAATAGATTGCAAACATGTGCACAATATAATAAATAGGAACTATGTATGGCGTGGATTGCTAATGGTTTGGGTGGATCATGGATGAAGTACTATAAAACTTATATGTAATGCATTTTGTAATTCTCACTACGCCTAGATGTCCTCTTCCTACAACTTTCTAAAACAAATAAATTTTTAAAACAAATAAATGCTTTCTTGGATAAAAACTTAGACCTTCTTTCAAGTTTTCCTCTAGATTGTCTTTCTAGTGGTTATGCTCATGCTTCAATCTAAGCCTTTGAACTAAAATCTATGGCTCTTTGAAATCAACAATTTTTCCCATATTCTGCACCTATCTCACTAGTGTAATTATTTTTAGAGGATAATTATCGCCACCAACTATGGATATTTGTGCATTAGGTATAGATAATACACATGATTATGAGTACACAATAACTTTAATATTGGTGATTTAATATACTAGTCAAATTTTGCATAAATTTGGAATTGTCAACATTATTCGTTTTATATTTTCTCCAAATTTATACTTTTTACTAAAATTTGTTGTCTCTAAAACAGACTAAAACTAGGAAAAATTCAATAATACAATGTTTCTTGGCTTGTTGAAGAGGTAAAATGTCAATTAAATAATTTTCTTCCAAATTTGTGATATGGGGTCACTTTTCCTCTTGTGAATATCTCAAAAATCCCTAAAAGGTAGCCTGGAATAGTGGAGTTGTCCTATTTTAGTAACTTGCCATCCAAACCCTTTGGAATTTGAATAAAATCATAGTTGGTTATCTTCATTTCTACTTCTTGCATTTAATATATAAAAAAATAAATAAATAAAAATAAAAAATAAAAAATCATTGATAATAGGGCCTATGTCGATGAGTGTCCCCTTGTTGTTTAGATACCTCTATTTTTCTATTTTTGAAAATTGAAGCCAAATTAGTCATTGGCTTCCACTAACACTCTTGTAGACATTGATGCTATGTACTCTACCCAAAAATTTCACTTGATTTGGAGTTAATATGCTCATGCTATGGGTAAAACAAGTTTTTGGCTTCAAATTTGTTTATTTTATTGATTTTTTTATAAATATTATCATCTTATTTATGTGATTTATGTGTTAATATACATGATGCATCATGAAATAGGGACGCTGATATGGCACTGAGGTCCACTTATCAGCCTTGACATGGCCATGTCACAATGATACCCCATTAATGAGCTAAAGAACTATTCTATAAGTAAACTAAGGAATTCCTCCATTCATGAATCAAATAGCAAACTAGAATTCTCTTGCATTGAAAAACCTCATAATTTTTCTTGTTGATGAAATAAAAATTTCATGTATATAATACCTTCAAAATTTGCCTACTATTTGTGAATTGAAATTTTTGTTCCAGAGATGAACATAATATTTTTCCCATCGACGAACTTCAAAATTCTTCTATCAACAAACTACTATTGATGAACTTCAAAATTCTAATATTAATGCATTTCAAAATTCTTCCATTACCAAACTTCAAAATGCACTTTGATGACCTATAAAATGGTTTCCACCAATGAACTTCAAAATATTTTATCAACAAACTAAACATTCTTCTTGATTGTCAAATTAGAAAATGCACTTTGGCAGACTACAAAAATGTCTTCATCATTGAAGTTCAAAATTCGTCCTTTGTGAACTCATCTTTTCTTCACATTGTCAAACTTAAAAATTATTCTTTAGTGACTCGACATTTCTTCACATCATTAAACTAAAGATTCTTCTTCAGTAAACTCAAGTTTTCTCGACATCGACAAATTCGTTGAATTTCAAAATTTGACCAAATTTGATTCATTTTAGGATCAAATGCGATTTGGGCCATTGATCCACCAAACTTCATGCCATTACCCTGTGACTTTATGATTGTAGCTCTCCCACCATGGAATTGTTAGTTCATGCCACGAGTATCATCTATATCATCATCTATACATAGTTTTTCAAAAAGTTCAAAATTTCTTCAAAAATTATATTTTTGAAAAAAACTTATAATTTTTCTACAATTTTTTCCCTTTTTTGCTAAAAGTTTTCCTTTTTCAACCACCACGGGAGCTCTACAATTATCTTCTCATGACTAAATTCAACCTTGTGCTTTCTTAATTTGACGTCCATTTGTTGAATTCACAAATGATTTGCTGAGAATTTGGGGTTTTCACTCCAATTTCAACATCTTCTTCAACTTTGACACAATTTAAAACAATGTAATAATGAATTTTGTTAAATTTGGCAGTTTCTATCCCATAAAATTCCAATGTTGAACCACATCTCTGATACCACTTTGTAACATATCCATACCTCTAGCTCAGGCCATGTTACTATGGCCTTTTTTTAAAGATAAATTTACATAGCATGACGCATAAACTCATGCTACAATCCACAATTTTAATAATCTTGAATGAAAACTATTAAAACATACACAACATCATTAAAATACCAAAGTGTGGAGTAAAACAAAGTAGTTACACACAACATGAAAATAGTAAATACCATAGTGGCCAAAACCCTTATCTTATGAAAAAGTTCACCAATTGGCTGTGTACAAGAGGCACTCTTTCTGATTATAGGTTCTACTACTATATATCTCTCAACCATAGGCCACCCTAAAGTTGAGGTTTGTAGAAAATCTGTGATAGGTTAACCCGATAATGCAATATAAATCAAAGCAGAATACTATAACCTACTTCTACTATCAATTTGTGGAAGCTTAAAGATCGAGCTAAATAATATAACTAGAAGAAGAAGAATCAATGGCACAATACCTATGAAAATACTTTGGGGAAAGCCTCATCTAAAAACCCCACACTATTGTATTATCATACATGGTGGAAATACATAGGAATTATACAAAGCCTTAGCTCTCACAGCTAGCCAGCGCTCACTACAATCCTCACAGATGCTCACAGGAAATATTGGCTTCTCTCCAGCCTTCCTCTCTGCCCTCCAAGCTCCTATTTCCTTGTGTTGTTCCTTGTGTTGTGGATGATTAGCCTATTACCAAGTGGAAAACCAAGCCTTCAAAACTGCGCAATCCTCAAGGATGAATCCTTGACTACATGCATGAGTTTTCTCAATGAGAAAACACATCCAACTAATAGTACATTGTCCTTGAACATTAATCTAAACTAGGTCTT
The DNA here is from genome assembly GCA_000404065.3 of Pinus taeda. Lineage (NCBI taxonomy): Eukaryota > Viridiplantae > Streptophyta > Pinopsida > Pinales > Pinaceae > Pinus > Pinus taeda. The sequence continues at coordinate 61,947 of APFE030152015.1, forward strand.
TCTCAAAATAGACATGCATGAGTTTCTGATGAGGGAATCTCCAGTTAACTGGAGTAGCACTTGTTGAGTGCATTAATGCATCAACTGATTGTTAACTCACTATTAGTTCATCAAATAGTTTGGAACTAATTTAACTAGACTTAACTCAGTAAACTGAGTTAACTAATTGCAACTCAAATATAACTCAATCTTATCTCCTTAATTTAAGGGATAACTCTTGCATGACTTTAGAAAGACTTCTAACTTGAATTTCTACAACTAATTAATTGAAAATAAATAAATAAATTATTTCCAAATAGCTATTAAGACTAAATTTGATTTTAATTCACAATTTAATTCAAGGACAAATTAAATTGGAATATTCTTGTTGCCATATTTCAACACTCCCTCTCAATAAGAAAGGGATTATTTGTCACCCCGATCCTGTCTCTATGGAACTCGAATTTACACTTTGAGAATGCCTTTATCAAAATGTCATCATCTTGCTCCTCTGTTGAAATATACTGCAGCAATATGATCCTCTCGACCTGTGAAAAGCCATGGGAAACAAATCTTGCCTTATGCTTCTCCACACTACCATTAGCAGCTTGCTTTACCTTGTAAATCCAACAGGAACTCACAATTGACTTGTTCTCCTGTCTCGGAACCACGTCCCAAACATTGTTATGAAATATGGAGTCATACTCCTCCACCTTAGCATCAACCCAAATCGACTGTTGCATTGCTTCCTCAAAGGAAGATGGCTCGGTCTCAACACATTCCCCAGCAAGGGCCATGTATCTAGTGTACCTCTCAGGTGACCTCCTCTGTCTACGCTGAGAAGATGGTGCTCCCACATTCTCTCTTGCATCCTCCAACAATCTATCAGCTTCTCGTGTGCACTTCTATCCATCTCTGGAAGACTCTGCTTGAGTGGATGTCTCCACTCCTAGAACCTCTGCATGTGGCTGCTCCGCATCAGTCTGAGGCTCCTCCTCCTTAGGAACCAATAGTTCCTCCATAACATGTAGTTGGAGCTCTCTCTCAAAGGAAACTCACATGGCCTTCTGCTCATCAAACTTGAGATCTCTGTGAACCACTGTCCTCCGACTGGTAGGCAAGTACACCCGATAGTTGTGAGGTGTATCACTGTACCCCACAAATATCCCCAACTCCATTGTTAGCTCAAGCTTCTTCCGTGCATCCTTTGTCACATGGAAATATACCGATGAGCCAAAGATCCTGAAGTGACCCACATCTGGTCTCTTACTAGAGAAAGCTTCCTCTGGTGTCTTCATCCCAAGTATGCGATGCGGGATTCTATTCTACAAATAGACCATTGTGTTGCATACCTCAGCCCACAAGTGAAGTGGTAGGCCTTGGTCATGCAGCATTTCTCGTGTTGCCCCTACAATAGTTATGTTCTTCCTCTCAGCCACCCCATTCTACTGTGGGTTATGAGGCATCGTCAACTCTCGTTTAATTCCTTTCGCTGCACATAATTTCTTAAACTCTTGAGAGACATATTCTCCATTGTTGTCGCTTCTCAAGGCCTTGATCTTCTTCCCTGACTCTTTCTCGACCAAGGCTTTAAACTCACAAAACTTTGTGAAAGTTTGGTCCTTCTTCTGCATCAAATAAATCCAGCATTTACGAGAATAGTCATCAATGAAAATCACATAATACCTTTGCTTCGGTGGATGCTATCGAGAATGGTCCACACAAATCAGTATGAACTCGCTCTAAGATAGCCTCTGCTCGATTGTCTTGATCATTAAAGGAAGACTTGGTGTACTTTCCCAAGGTACAACCTTTGCATGTGTCAACTTACTCAAGTTTACCTTTGGGAAGTCTTGTAGATACCTGTTGCATTATCTTCAAAGCCCCTGATGCAAATGGCCCAACCACCTATGCCACAACTCACCAATGTCTTGGCTTTGCACCAATTTTGCTTTCGTACTCAATGCTGCACAATCATCTACCTCTAGTTTATAGAGATTCTTCACCTGAATCCCTATCCTCTTGGTCTGACCCATGGCTATGTGTCTTAGGAACACCTTTCCTTTACTGAAGACAACATCGTAGCCTTTGTCGTCCAACATTGCGACCGATACCAAGTTCTTCTTCAGTCCAGGCAGATACATCACATTTGTCAAGGTGAGATGAGCTCCATTCTCCCTCTGAAAAGCAACCGTGCCCACTCCTGAAACATTATACCTTTCATCGTCACCCATCTCTATGCGCATCTTAAGGTCTTTATCCTCTAAGGCATTGAATAAATTTTTATCACCGATCATGTGAAATGAGGCTCCACTGTCAAGATACCAGACACAACCCATCATCGATGACACCATGCATGCGATGAGGGTAAAGTCCATTTCGAACTGAGAGGCTAATGCCTCACCTTCCAATCCTTCCGAGGATCCCTTCTTCGACTTCTTCGATGGGCAATTAGTCGCAAAATGTCCCATCTTGTGACAATTAAAGCATCTTACTTTAGACATGTCACCCTTCTTCCCTCCATGAGAAGAATTCGATTTGAAATGGGAAGCCTTCCCCTTCCCTTATTAACTAAGGCTAGATTTTCTTCATCATCATTCTTGGATGAAGAGCCATCTCATGTGCTCCTCCTGATCTCCTCCTACATAAGATCTGACCACAATCGTTCCCAATCTGTCAGTTTCTCCCTTCCATTTACAGAGTCCTGGTAGTTATTCCAACTCTTTGGAAGGCCAAAGAGAGCGAGGCTCACCATATCATCATCGACAATAGTTATTCCCACACTTCCAAACTCATCTCTGCAGGTGGTGAGCTTGTTCAGATATGTGGAAATAGTATCACCCTTCTCCATCTTGATTCTTTGAAGCTTATCCTTGAGTGCCAATTTCCTCTGGGCGTTACTGTTCTGGTAGAGGTCCTTCAACGTCTTCCACATTGAAAATGGAGTATCTTTCCCATGGAGACTCGGGACAATATGGTCTCGAACTCCCTCAAGGATGATCCGTCTCGCCTTCGCCACACACTTCTTCCACTCAGCCAACTCTTATACATTAGTTGAAGCTGGCTTTGGGATTTCTTGATCAATGAATTCCTTCAAGCCATTGTCTTCTAATACAGCCTCCATTCTATCTTTCCATGCTATGTAATTCGAGCTACCTTCCAAGGCATACTTGAGTCTCAAGCCATAGAATGCCATTGGCTAACCTTGAAGTATGATATGAATTCGATTTTCACCTACAACCCTGAACTTCAAACTTCAAATTCTCTTCTCAGTATACTATTCACAGCTCCGATACCATGTAGAAAAACGTGATAGGTTAACTCGATAATGTAATATAAATCAAAGCAAAATAATATAACCTACTTTTACTATCAATTTGCGGAAGCTTAAAGATCGAGCTGAACAATATAACTAGAAGAAGAAGAATCAATGGAACAATACACATGAAAATACTTTGGGGAAAGCCTCAGCTAAAAACCCCACACTATTGTATTATCATACATGGTGGAAATACATAGGAATTATACAAAGCCTTAGCTCTCACAGCTAGCTAACTCTCACTACAATCCTCACAGATGCTCACAAGCAATCTTGGCTTCTCTCCAGCCTTCCTATCTACCCTCCAAGCTCCTATTTCCTTGTGTTGTTCCTTGTGGATGATTAGCCTATTACTAAGTGGAAAACCAAGCCTTCAAAACTGTGCAATCCTCAAGGATAAATCCTTGACTGCATGCATGAGTTTTCTCCATGAGAAAACACATCCAACTAATAGTACACTGTCCTTGAACATTAATCTCAACCGGGTCTTTCTCAGAATAGACATGCAAGAGTTTCTGATGAGGGAATCTTCAGTTAACTGGAGTAGCACTAGTTTAGTGCATTAATGCATCAACTGATTGTTAACTCACTATTAGTTCATCAAACATTTTGGAACTAATTTAATTAAACTTAACTCAATAAAGTGAGTTAACTAATTACAACTCAAATATAACTCAATCTTATCTCCTTAATTTAAGGGATAACTCTTGCATGACTTCAGAAAGACTTCTAACTTGAATTTCTCCAACTAATTAATTTAAAATAAATTAATTAATTATTTCCAAGTAGCTGTTAAGACTAAATTCGATTTTAATTCACAATTTAATTCAAGGACAAATTAAATTGGAATATTCTTCTTGCCATATTTCAACAAGGTTATGAGTCTACAAGGAGGAAACGATTCCCATAGCTAGCGATGGTCCACACAACCACCTAATACCCAACAATTTCATAGTGACACAAATCCAATAGCAATTTTGATTGCTCAACTCTTTTCCCCATCAATCTACACAATTTAAAGGATGATAATTCCTTCTCTACACTACAATCCCTCGGGAAATCTCCATTCCTTCTAGGGCTCCAACATTTACTAGCTAGAAATCTTTCAATTGGGCAATCTAAGAAATCTAGTTTTAACACAAATGTTTATAGTAGCATTCTTAGATGCTCTTGGTTAATTTCCTAATAGAAATATCATCATAGATATGCCAGGATATTTCTCTACATAATTCAAAGCTTTGATACCAATCTATAATGCAACTACAATAATTGCAACCACCTGTCTCGCTTCCTTATCAGTCTGCACAACACAAGGGATGATATTTCTTTCTTTACTCTATAGTCCCTCAAACAATCTCCATCCCCTCCCAGTGTCTAGTACATACTAGCCAGGAAATCTCTTAACTGGGGGCTATAGGAAATCTAATTGCAATTGCATCCATAATGACTTTTACTAACCTCTCATGTTTTTTTTATACACAATATGGTTGGTTGTTCTCCTCCAATACAAAATTATTTGTTTTTATCTTCTTTTGTAGTTGTAAAAATCAGCTCCCCTTCTACTCAAATTTACTCTTCCTTTTCCTCCATTCATGTTTGACTCTCTCACAATTCCCCAAAAATATTGTACCCACACATGCTATAAGTAGGTGATATAACCCTCTCACCCACCTCTTACACAATTCCCATCTTGAGTGTTCTTGGCCCATGATCTTTTGATTAGGTGAAGTGACTTTCCCACCAACCTCTTACATGCATTCAATGATTAGCCTTAATAAATCAAAGGAGATAAATAGACAATAGGTAATGATTTATGAAGAAGGAATAAGACTCTACACACATAAGCTTTCCTTTAAACTCCCCTTTACCCCCCTCTCTTGTGGAATCATGCCCTCCTCGACATTATCGTCCCCCTTGTATTACAACCAATGATGTATTTTTGTTTATTTAATGCACATGTAAATTACAATGCTAGTCTCTCTAGCCCTTGATTAATTCATGATCTTTGGCCCAAAACACACTGGCTCACCAACATATATATATATATATATATATATATATTACAGTTCATGAAAATTAAAATTGGGGTGTAACATGAGTGGAAAGTGTTGAAATTATATAAATGCTACTTAAGCTTACACCATCTATTAAAAAAAAATCCTTTCAAAAGTCTATTTAAATATAGAATGTTACATGCTTCCTAAGGTTTATTTTGAGAATGTAGATAGGTGTTGATTTTGTTTTGGCTCAAATGTAGGGAAAAAATGTAATAATATCATATGATTACATCTTCTAGATAATTCCATATCATTATAATTTCATTATGTTCTCCCTTGTCATTTGTAGTAAGTACATATTTTATTTATATTTTGATTGTCTAATTGACTTCATGCTACCTTTGTTGGTGCATTTGAATAAAGTTCAAATGTCAGTGACAGTAACCCATTATATTAATAACCTACTTCCCAAATGTGATGGTCTAATATCTCTCACTATGGTCAAGGATTAGGTGATATAGATTAAAAGACATGTAGGAACACTTCCATATGCTCATTTTTTGAAAAGTTGGAAGTTGGATCAACAATGTTTCATCCTATATTGATTATCCCATCTCCTTCTATTGAGTCGATTGATATTTCTAGTGAGACAAAGTATGATATCAATATGACTGAAAACGTCTCTATTAGGATATCCAGAAAGGTGTACAAGCTTAAAGAAAAAATGTTCAAGAATACATTAAGGTTAGTTCAATTATTGGGGGGCAACGATGATTTCTCTCTTCTTATCTATTTTCAAAGTAAATACCAAATTTATTACAACCACACTTTGTATAGTGCTTGGTCATCATCCTTGCCTATGCTTAATTTTGGAATTGAATTCTCCTTTTGTGACAATAATTACATAATTGTCCAATCTAAACTGAGATGTTGCAAATATTAGGTTGTTTACTCTTTCACATGTATTGATTCCTTCCAAATAGTTAGTGACAATTGTGTCATTTTGTGGTCCTCTTTATAGTTGGTTTGATTACTTGAGTTAGGGGAGCCTTGAGTGGTAAGTTGATGATCTCAAGCCCCCTCCTTGATCTTAAGAGTTGTCCACGTTCCCATCTTTATGCAGCATGTGTCATCTTTGGGCATGGGGATTATCATTTGTCATGCAAAGGGAAGTTTGTTCTGCTGCAAGGGGAAAGCTTTGTGCATTTGAGTTGTTCTCATTACATAGACATGTTTCACACTCACTTCACGCACTCTTGTCATGAAGTTTGTTGCATCAAGCAGAGTGTGTTTTATATGTTCTGGATGGTCTATGTTGTATCACTAAGTGTTCCAGTGTGTGATCACAGTTAAGTTCTATCACTGTTTAGATCGGTTTCATTGAACTCACACTTATCCAGTTTCCTGAGCAACCTAGCCTCATCCAACTTTCTAGAACTACAAACTTTTCTTTTTCAACCCTCAAGATTTTTCCCTTGCCTTCTGGAACTGTGCAATGCGCAAGAACCCCAGCCTCCCTTGGCATCCAAAACTGTGCAGTGGTTTCCTCCAGTGTTCTTCCCTCAACCGAAACCCAATGTCAATAGAATCTGCACAGTGTTCTCCCTCAGCTTCCCAGCCAACACTTCTCTCCAGAAATGCGTAGAGTAGTCCAACAACCTTGCTCAGGAAAATTGTGCAAAACTATCCTCCTAGGACCACATCCCGCAGCACAGTCTTGCATCCAAAAACTGCGCAATATTGTCCCAATTTTCTAGTCTGTCTTGCATTCAGAAATTGCGTAGATGTGCCTCCCAAGGCCTCATCCCAACGATAGTCACTACTTGATGAAACTACATAGATCTATCTCTCAGTGACCACAAGGAAATATGACATGTTATATGACTCTCAAGGAGTTGAGGAGAAATACCAAGGAACCATGTTATGATAAAAGATCCAAATCGCATGCAAACTTCGTCGAATGCATAACCATATGGAGGGTAAGTATGGTCTTTCTCCCTTTCGCTTGTTGCACCAGCGGTCGTCTTCTGGCATACATATTTCTTTGTCATGCTTGCGATCTTATTCTGGTGATTTTGAAGGTTTGTCTTTGTGTTCATGATTTACCTTCGCTCTATGAACATCATTCGCACTCACACACAAAGTTGGAAGCATAGTCACGCAAGCGTCGTCATGGTCGTTAGAAGGTCTATCCCAAGTGTCGCACTTGTCACTCTTAGCTTTAAGAAAAGTCTCACACATGTGTTGTCTTTTTGGTATGTGTTATATTTTCATCAAAATATGTCAAGTGTATGATCACAATGTCATGTCAATACAAGTTCACTTTCTCTCACACTTAGCCATTTTTCCTAGAAGTGAGTAGGTTTTCTATCTCCTAGAACATCGTAGAATTTGCCTCGAAGCTCGATCCAATTTACGCTTCCCGTAAGATAAACTTCCCTCTGGTCTACTGGAAATCTGATCTCCACTCTGACCCGGGACTACATTGTTCCCCAGAAATGCACAGAGCATCCCAGCTAGTCATCTGCAGTCCTTCTCTGTATTGTTCCCAAGAATTGCGCAGAGTTGCCCAGATGACTCCTGTTGGCTTGCTCGACTCTTCCTCCAAGAAATGTGCAGATTTTTCCAGTAGTCCCCCCAGGCTGCTTGTCTTGCACTGTGCCCAGAAAATGCGCAGAACTGGCTGACAGTCCTTGGGATGCCTATCTTGCACTGTCTCTAAAAAATGCACAGATTTTCCCTGGTAGTCCTCTAGATGTTTGTCCTGCGTTGTCTCTCAAAAATGCGCAGTTGTGACTAGTAGCTTCCTAAATCCCAATCATTCCTTGCTCTGGAAAATTGCGCAAATTATCTTGCCAGTTCCTCCTACTACCCCGCTTTGTCTCCCTTGAGAAATTGCGCAGAACTGTCCAGCAGTTCCCCGGACACCCTGCCTTGTCTTCCTCTCAGGAATTGCGTAGATTCTTCCCAGATGGGTTTCACCTAGCAGTTGACGCTACTGACCCTGATTACGTAATTTTTCCTCTCAGTCACTGCTGCGCAGTTTTTCCCGATAGTGCTCCGGAGCCTCTCGTCCTAGCCTAAGTTGTGCTCTGCGTAGTTTCAGTGCCTTGTCCTGATACAGGTGGATATTGGTGGCCACCTGCCAAGTCCACCTGTACCCCCACCATTATCTTTCTCAGCATTTTCAGTTTCCTTAATTGTAGCACAACTTACTATTTTTAGCAGTTTTTCGGGTCCTGAACTTCTGGAGCCGTTTTGAGGCCGTAAACGACGTTTTTTGGGGAATCCGGGGGAAACACCGGTCCATGGAACATGGACCGTGTTGCCCGTTCCAACAATGATAGTGCTCGAATAGATCTTTCTAATGAGCTATTGTACGCGTCAAACAGAGATCATATGCTAAAGTTACGACCCCGGGAAGTTGATGTACCAACTTACCCCCAAACCGGGCCCACAGTTTGGCGTTTCATCTCCTAGGGTTAGGTTTTGGAATGTTAAGGGTTTTTCATTGTTTCTCAACAATAAATAGGCCTTCGAGCCTCATTGTAAGTCAGTTCAGAGGCATGTAGCAAACACATCTCTTCTCAGAGATAAGCTACCATCGCCCTAGCTAGTTTATTTCCATTTCTGATTGTAAGCATATTTCAGTATTTTCCATTAATGAAATGAAGTATTATTTCCGCTGCATATTTGTGTATTTGGTTATCTCTGTAATTTTTCTGTTCATGAATTTTCGAGTCGGGAAAGATTGTTTTTGCTCTTCTCAAAGCAGCCCCCCACGTCAAGGACTGGTGGGAAACCTACTGCGAGCAGAAGGATGAAAGTACTGGCTCACTATTTTCAGCCGCACCCACCTGGGACTCGTCCCGGAATGCCATCAAGGAGCAGTACTACCCTGTCGGGAGCTATGAGGATGAATACATAAAGTGGACCACGCTGCGGCAGGGAAGGGACCAAGACGTGCCGGAGTTCACCAATCTTTTCCATACACTTCGCACAAAGTTGGGTATCAAGGATTCGGAGCAACATTTGATACTCAAATACCGTGGCTGCCTGCACAAGTACATCCAGGAAGAAATACAATTCCTAAACATCCCCTCGCTCGACGCAGCATACCGGTATGCCGTCAAGGTCGAACAGAAGTTGAAACAAAAGAAGCGAGATTTTGGATCTGCAAATCCAAAGCAGGGGAAGGTGCCCCTAAACCACAAAAAAAAGGACAAAGCCAAGGCGGGACAACCCAAGACAACCAGCCGAAGCTGCAAGCAAAGAACAGCGCCGCGAAGCCGAGAAAGGACACTGGAAAATGGTGCGAGTTCCATAAGAGCTCCACTCACAACACAAGTGAGTGTCGGGCCAAGCAGTCACTGGTGGCTGAGCTAAAGGTTTCAGAATCAGATGCATGTTCCGACTCTGAGTCAGAACCTGATAAAGGGTATGAAAAAGGGAAGCAGATCATTGATGCGGACCCCAGCGCCACTGTTGCCACCGCAAAGATCCAGAAAAATGAACCCGAAGATCCAGAGGAGGAGGAGCGTCTCTTCCACTCCCAGATGTGGGTAAAGGGCTCCCCGATACAGTTCATTGTTGATAGCGGAAGTCAAAAGAACCTCATCTCGGCCGAGGTCGTGAAGCGGTTGGGCTTACCGACCACAGCACATCCACAACCATACACCATTGGGTGGCTTCACCAAGGACGAGATCTTCGCGTGAGCCAGAAGTGTCGCCTTCCGTACAACATCAAGCCCTTCACGGATGAGGTATTGTGTGACATTGCTCCCCTTGAGGTTTGTGATGTATTACTAGGACAACCATACTTGTGGAAGCGACATGCTGTGTATGAGTCAAGGCCCCGTGCTGTTATTATTACATTGGGAAATAAGTTGTTCAGGATATCAGAGGTAGCACCACCTGCCGCCATCTCTTTGATTATTGCAAAACAATGCAGTAAGATCATTTCCAAAACCAGGAAATTTGTTTTCCTGATGTTACACCCTCAAGAGAAGAAGAAGACAGTGGTCGCGGCCTCCAAACGGGGTCCCTCTGCACGACAGCTACAGATGGACAAGATTGTGGAGGAGTACGAATACATCTTCACCTCCCCGGTAGGGGTTCCTCTGCACTGTCA
>APFE030152015.1:75774-103177 GCA_000404065.3 Pinus taeda
CCAACAATGATAGTGCTCGAATAGATCTTTCTAATGAGCTATTGTACGCGTCAAACGAAGATCATATGCTAAAGTTACGACCCCGAGAAGTTGATGTACCAACTTACCCCCAAACGGGGCCACAGTTTGGCGTTTCATCTCCTAGGGTTAGGTTTTGGAATGTGAAGGGTTTTTCATTGTGTCTCAACAATAAATAGGCCTTCGAGCCTCATTGTAACACAGTTCAGAGGCATGTAGCCATCACATCTCTTCTCAGAGATAAGCTACCATCGCCCTAGCTAGTTATTTCCATTTCTATTGTAAGCATATTTTAGTATTTTCCATTAATGAAATGAAGTATTATTTCCGCTGCATATTTGTGTATATGGTTATCTCTGTAATTTGTTGCGTTCCTGTTTAAATCCGGATCATGTCCTCCATTCCGATCACCTGCACCTGAAACGGAAAACAATGCATCATGCTAGACTAGGAAATTTTTGGATTTGATGTCGTCTCGTCATGAGTGATTGCAGGAACATGTACATTGATGAAACATGGCGTGACAATGAATGGGATGAAGAAGGAGCACGTGCTAGAAGACTTGCTTGCAGTTGAACGAACATACGAAGCACATCAAGTAGCAAGCGAATCAAGCAAAGACCAAGACCATCGAAGGCCCCGCACACTTTGTCATGCGGAGGTGAAGACATGATACATCGAGAGCAGACCAATCACTTAGTAGCATAACAGATCGACACGGACACCACGGTCATCCAATACATGTTATTAGTGTCATGTCGAGTTGTGTCATGAGTTGTCTCGGCCACATCACTAATATGGGCCATAATTATTGTAATCAAATGTAATGTAATGTGAAAGTCCAAGAGACGCACATATGAAAAGTCGAAAAGTTGCAAGAAGTCAAACAACCATGAGGGAAGTCGAAGAGTCACAAAGGTCAGGTATCCCCCTTAACTATATATACCCCTAATTGTATGAACAAAGGAATTTTCACCTTGGCTCCTCCCACATAGCCTTGAGAGTCTGTAGTTTGTTCTTTGAGGAGTGAGGAGTGGCTCCAATGTCCCACTATTAGAGCTAGTGATGCATGGTGTACAAATGTGTCTTGGAACATTTTCTTAATTCAAAAGCCTGTCTCATGCCAGTACATTTTCATGTATGTTTTGTGTCCATTTGTAAGACTATTCTTTAAACGTTTTTAATGCATGATTGATTAACCTGTACTAAGATATTTGAACTACTTCGGTTATTTTAGTACTTACAATGTTGAAAATGTGTTGTATTGTTTATCATTGTTGTCTTGTCTGTGTGAAATACTCCGTCGGGCATTAGATAGACCATCCTTGTGTTTTCTTGGTTATAACGACTGTCACCCCCGTGTGGACTATTCCAATGGACGGTGTACGTGTTTTCCCTTGTACTTTGGTTTTAACGATTGTTGCATCCACTGGATGCTGGACAAACCCTTGTTGTTTTCACGTGTGTCTCTCCCTAGGTGGTACTACTACCTCTCATCTAGAGGCTCAATTTTACCCTTTCCCTTATAGTGAGAGAGCTCGGACACAAAGTTATGCTACGCACTCACTAGGCATACTCACCTCGATTTCTTGAAGTTACAAGCATAACACTCTCATGTGTTGAACAACAAGAGCTAAGGCAAATCTCTAACATAATGACAACCAGGCCATCGTATCGGATGGGACTCCTACACCAAATGATGTGAGGTCTAGTTGAGACTTCATACCAGGTAGATCCCCTTTGTTGGCAGGTCCAGCATCTTCAACACCACCTTTAGATGTTCACTTGGGGTGTAAGATCAAGAACATTGAGTAATTGTAAGTTTGGATTTTTAATGGAATTGATGCCAATGTATGACTTAATTTTGCACTATTTTATAGTGGTCGGTTTCATGTGTTTTATTGGGAAAACAATTCCACACTTCTAATAAATGTTTTCTTTAATGTTTGAGGATACTAAATGCATTGTGTTTACTGATATCTTTGATTTTTTTTGTAATTTTTTTATACTTAGGATTCTAACAACGAGCAACCTATCTACCATCTACCTTTTCACCCCACTACAATGCCAAATTAAGAGAAGACTATTAAACAAGCACAACTTACACACAATGCATACTAATCAAGATTAAATCAACCACCTATTTAATTTCCACTCTCTTTAAGTCACCAATTTAGAATGTCTACAATAACAACAGTTCTTCACATGTTGGAGATGAAGACAATGATATAGAGGTCAATATAGATGATCTATTACAATATACCCATACCATGGAGAGAAGGTTGTCACGTGCATTTTGACAAGATGAGTTAGGAGACAATGCTCATGTCATCAATACCTTCTTCAAATGCCTAAAATATGCTTCCACCACCCCTCTCTTTGTACATGGTTAAGGCATGACCAATTAGACACAACAATCTTACTGTACAACTTCAAATCTATGTATGGTATGTAAGACACATATTTATTCACACTAATAAGATAATCAACCATTAAATTTTAGGGTGCAGTCTCACTGTTCTATGCTTTGACTTTTTTGTTGAAATTTTATGATACAATTTTTCACCAAATTGTAAATTCTCTTTATTTAAATTGTATTTTTGAACGAATAAATAGATTCAACACCCTAAAAACAAATTGGAACACTTAAATTGTGTAAATTATATAACTCAAAGTTGCAATTCCAACAAATCTCTATCAAATTTCAAACAAAATTGACTTTAAAAAAATGAAAACATAGAAAAACTATAATGTCGTTAAATCCCATATATTTTGCCAAACCACCCACTAATTATCATCAAATGGGAAGTTAGATAGCATACCTCGAGGGAATGTTACGTCACTTGATAAATTATGTTGATTTCAACAAAATCTATGAACTATGCGCACAAAATGCACTAGTGTTTCTTTGATTACTCAATGAAAATGTGAGAAAACATATTGTTTTTTATTCACAAAAAACATACACTTATTGAAGTGTTACCATGATGTTATTAGTGTTCAAGAAAAACATGCATGTATTTTTATATATATTATATATATATATATATATATTATATATATGCTTATTTTGGAATAGAGTTTCAATTTTTAATTAATTTGATATAATTATTTAGTTGATGGTAGGAATTAACTCCACAAAATATTTGAAATATTCTTAATAGTAGTTATAAATCAAGGGTTGAGATTTAACTCAAAATTAATTATGCCATTTTGTCTTTTTAATTAAAAAATTATCATATCAAATGAGTTATGGTTTTTGGAGCATTTGGTATTGAAAAGCAATGGTATTGGGCTGTGATATTGTAACAAAGTCTATTTATAGATTACGAATCTTTGTCATTGAGTGGGGGTTGAATCTTTATGATTAAGAATCATGTTATATGTTTTTTAAATTGTATATATATTTAATTTATATATTAATTATGTGTGTGTGTGGGGTGAATTGTATTACCTTCAAAACTGCAAATTACATAAAAGAAGTATCAGTCTTAGGTCAACTTCTCACAGGGAAGACTCAACTAAAGACAAAAATGAACCCTTTCTAGGGAGGTGCAAGATAATTGAGTGTTGGAGTGGTCCAAAACCATACAAAAAGGAATTTTTTTTTTTTTTGACAAGATTGGTTAAGTTTGTATTTCCAAAAAAATGAGAAAAAAGAGCGTGCTCCTATTACATTCGTGAGAGATTGGAGTCAAGCTTTAGAAGGAAAATGGGAACACAGTCCTTGATACAGCGCTTGAGTCCCAAAAATTGATTGGTACCTATAACTATTCTGGCATATTGGCCTGATAACAAGATAAATTTACAAAACATATTACTTGATATCTATTGTAGTACTTGGAAATGCTTAATATTGGTTTATTGAGTACTCCTGATAGGATCTCTGCTTTTTGCCTTGACAAACTGAATTTTCTCCCTCCTGACTCAAGGTGGAGTTTTTGATGAAAGCCACAGCTTCTTGTAGATGCACACACTTATTTTTTAATGCAATTATTTCTGTTTTCTGACTCTCAAAGTTCTTCTTTTAGTAGCTAATTTCCATTTTCATCTCTGATCTGAGATCCTGAATTGATTCTTGGAGCCTGCCTATCATGAATTTGTTAGCCTTATAAGTGGGATAACCGTCATTCCTAGTAGCTTTCTCCACCGGATTAAATTCCATCTTTATAGCTTGTTTCTCTGTGATTTTGGAGTGCTTCCTGTATTTCCTGTGAATGTTGTTCCTTAGTCTTTTTTCTCTTCCCTTGCTATGGTGTCTCTTCCTCTGCTTTTTGTGGTCTGCTTTCTTTTTCTCCTCCCTTTCTGTTGTTGAAGAGCACTGCAAAACTTCCTTACTGTTGTTGGAGGCATTGTTGGCTTTGCATTGGGCTGCCCTGTAGACTTCAGGATTGAAGGAGAGCTCTTTCTTAATATCTTTCTCACTCAGAGAAACAAAGTGGTCGAAATGGATGGCTGAAAGAGGGCTGATGGGTGAGGTGCTCAGATTTTTATGTGCTGAGGATCCAGTGAGTCGATGGGGCAAACTAGAAGCAAAGGCTACTATGATCTTCTTAATGTTATTACAGTTGGGAGATGGAGGGGAAATCATGTGCTTTCATAAGGGAGGGCAATGGAGATAACTGATATATGAGCATTTCTTATGATCCTTTGCGCATAGAGAAGTGTATCCAACGTTTACACTTATGGAGGAAGGCTCATATTGATGACTGGATGGATAAGAATTAATGTGAGGGACTCAGAATATTAATCAGATGAAGAGAGTGTGAGGCGAAGATTTCTTGAGGTCGATGAGAGGAATGAAAAGGAATGATTTCAGAATTCTCCTTGACCAGGAGCAATGAAGGGGTGAAGGGGAATTCTTGCGATTTAAGGAGGGGAGTCGACATCAATGGCTGTCGTGGAGAAGACAATTCGCATCACCATTCCAATGAACGAAATGCTTATCCACCTTGGTCTTCGGATTGATATCAAAATTGGATACTCTCAGGATTTTTTTTTGTGAGTCACGTGATTTCCTTGTGGAGTGAGCTACTGGAATATCTTTGAATTGATTTATTGTTGTCCTTTGACTGATATTTTTGTTAATCTTCTGGCTTTTTTTAAGGAGTGTGATTTTTATCATGATAACTGATTTGATAGAGCTAAGGGATTGAATTATGATAGAACTCCTCATTTTCCCTGATATCTCATTCCCTTCTATTAGTTGCCTTATTAACATAATGGTACGTTGTTTTGTTATGCTCTCTTAAAATATGCTTGAATGTAATCTTGCCTGCATTTTCCAGGTTGTTCCTTATTCATTTAAATATCCTATTCATTGCTGCATTTCCAGGATTTTTATTGCTTGCCATTGCTTCTATGATGATTGCTGAGTCTCCCAATATTATTGGGTATTTGATGGCTCTTTTTTTGAGTATCCGTGAGCCCAGTAGCAAGTTGTAGGATTCTTCTTTGTTGTTTGTAGTTTCTCCCAGTCCCCATTCATAGGAGACCATAGCTTTCCCCCATGGGTCAATTATAATACCTCCAACACCTACTTTCCCCAGGTTGTTTTTAGATGCCCCATCAAAGAACAAGCAATGTCTTGGTTTTCTTTCTAGGTTGTAAAGTCTTCTTCATTTAGTAAGATTTTCCAGTTCTGGGTTGTAGGAGTGTTCATGATACTTTTATTTCCTTTGTTTTTTATTGTTGCTTTACTGATATAGTCCCTTTCTTCTTGATGTAGGAGATTGTAGTCAATTGTTGTGGTGCCTTTCATATTTAGGAATTTAGATGTTAGGCCCCATGTTTTTATATTATTCTCCCTATTCTTGGTGCCTGATCTTTGAAAATTTTCTTGTTTCTTGAGAGCCAAATTTGTCAGCATATAACTGCTAGGAGACATTCCCAAAACCTATTTTTTGTTTCCTTTTTCTTTGTCAAGTATAGGTATGTCTTTTTCCATTCTCGAAAAAAATCCAAAAAAGTTTGGAAAAATTTAGGTTGATTTTTAGGGGGCTTGATAGTTGTTTCCAACACTCTTTTGTTACCATGTAGTCCAGAAAGAAATGTTGAATAGTATCTTGTTCCTTTAGGCACATCGGACACCTGGATGGACCATAAAACCCTTCTTTTTTTTAGGTTTTTAGTGGTGAGAATTTTCCCTTTTAACAGGGTCCATATGAAGATTTTGATTTTAGGGAGACTTTCGATCTTCCATACTGACTTCCATGGTGCCCATTCTTGTTGGTTCTGTTGTTCTTAGAGAGCTGTGTAATTGGTATTAACTGTGTAGCATCCTACGCTTGGATCCCATGCAAAAGTGTCTTCTTCCTCAATGCTTGTTGGTGTTGCTCCTTTGAGGTGCTACCTAAGGCTGTCCCATTGACCTTTCAGATTTGGGGGAATTCTTGTGATGTTCCATTCTTGCCAATTTTGATTTTCCCATTTGGAGATTGAGTGTAGAGTTTTCAGGCCTATGTCATTCATCCATTTTTGAATGTCTTCATGGCCCGGGTGGAGGTTTAGGGGCTCCTTCCCCATAATTCTATCCTCCCATGTTAAGACCATTTTTCCATTGCCTTGAATTTTAGAAATATGATCGCTGATTAGAGGTCTTATCTTCTTCACAAGATTCCAAACTTGTGTGCACGGTCTTGTTGGAATGTTTTCAGTCAATAAATTTGTTCTTGAGTGATTCATGTATTTTGTGGCTAGAGTTTTTTACACCAGCTCTCCTTACCTGTTATCATTCTCCATATGATTTTCATTCCTAATGCAGCATTCATTAGGCCAGGTAGTCTTATAGACAAGCCTCCTTTTTCATACGGTAATGTTACTTGCTCCCATTTTACCAAACTAAACTTTTTGTTCTCTTGTTTCCCTCCCTGCCAGAGGAATCCTCTTACTATTAATTCCATTTGCTTATGTGCACTTGCTGGTGCCAGAATTGTGGCATGTTGATAAATTGGGAGTTTCATGAGTAAGTCTTTAATTAGAATTACCATGTCTGCCATGTTCAACCACATCATACCCCACTTTTGGATTTTCTCTTTCATTTTTTCAATTTGTTTGATCCATAGCTCTGCTTTCATATTCTCTTTTGAGATGGGTAGTCCGAGATAAAAGAAGTGAGTCCATCTTTCTTGGTTAGGGATCTCAAGGATCTGTGAGATTCGTTGCATGGTTTAGGGAGAGGTATTCCAGCCATATATTTTGAATTTTGTGTTGTTTAAGAGACCACCAGAGACCTGCAAAAAATTGTCCAGAACTTTTTTAAAGCTTCTAGCAATTATGCTTGAGGCCCCTCCCAACAAGAGTGTATCATTCGCAAATAGAGAGTGATTAATGCTTTTGACTCCTTTTGTGATTTGTAGTCCATTAATGGTTCTTTCTCTCCTTTGTTTTTCTAGTGCTCTATTTAGAGTATCTTCCATTATGATATAGAGGAAAGGAGATATAAGGCACCCTTGTCTCAAACCGCTTCAACTTTGGAAGAAGTCACTTAGTCTTCCATTTACAAGTGGTGCTATCCACGGGTCCGTAATGCATGCCAGGATAACCTCTATAATTTCTTTTGAGAACCTGAATTTTTTTAGAACAACCATTAGATATGGTAGATTGACCCTGTCAAAAGCATTAGCCATATCTAGTTTTATGATAATTCCTTTTTCTTTTATCTGTATGCTTGAGTGAATGGCTTCCTGGACAACAATTACATTATCGATAATTTGCCTGCTTGGAACAAAGCCTTCCTGATTTTTCGATATCATTTCCGGAAGCACTTTCTTGATTCTATTTGCTATGACCTTTGTTACTATATTGTAGGAAGAGTTGCATAGGGAGATTGGTTGGAATATGGTGAAGGTGGAGGGATTGAATTCCTTTGGAATTAATGCCAGATAAGAAGATTTTGTGTTTCCTCCCATTTTATTTTTTGAATACATTCCTTACCATTCTTAAGAAGTCTTTTTTTTTTATGGTTTTCCAGTGTTGCCTATAGAAGGCTATTGTGAATCCATCTAGGCTTGGTGCCTTATCTGGGTGGAGGCTCCATATTGCTGCCATCACTTCTTCTTTTGAGATTTCTTTCATTATTTTTGCACTCTGTCCTTCTCTTATCTTTTTTTGAGTGTGCTGAAGGAAATTCTCATAGTCTATCATTTCTTCATTCGCTGTCACGAGGTTTTTTAAGTGATTATGTGTTGCTTTTTTTAGCTCCTCCACTCCCTTAATTTCTTGCCCATCCACTTGGATTTTGTCAATATGATTTCTTTCTCTTCTTATTTGCATGGAATTGTGAAAAAATGTTGTGTTTTTGTCCCATGCGTTCAACCAAAGACTTCTTGACTTTAATCTCATCTCTTCTTCTTCTTTTCTATTTTCTCTGTAAATTTCCCAAAAAAAATTATTTTCTTGTAGATAGTCTTGTTCATCCTCTTCTTTATTTTCCTTTGCCTCTTGCTTGCTGTCCATTTTTTTATCCAGCTCTGCTCTCCTTTTTTTATTTTGCATTTCATTTTCCCTTGCCCAAGTTTTCACTTCTGTTCTCAAAATTTTTAATTTTGTTTCCCACACAAAGTGAGGTGAACTTGTGACCTTCTGTGCCCAAACTTCTGAAATTAGATTTCTAAAGTCTTCATTGTTGTCCCATATTTGGCTGTACTTGAAAGATAAAGGCCCTTGGTTATCTATTTTGCCCAAAATGATTGCCACCGGCTTGTGGTCTGATGTCGTGGTGTGAAATTTTTTTGATCTTGATGAGTTGAAACTTGAGATGATGTTTTGTTGAACCAATATATGGTCCAACCTCTCTTTTATATTGCTTTTTCCCACCCTTTTATTATTCCATGTGTACTTCCCATTGCTTGGTGGGATATCAATTAACTTGTTCTGTTCCATGATTGTTTCCACAGCCCCCCTGGATGGATCTGCATGGTAGGACCCTCCAAATTTCTCCTCAATATTTCAAACCAAGTTAAGGTCCCCTCCCAGGATCACTTTTCTCTTTTGAGTTTCATTTAGAGTTTCCTGTACTGTACTCCAACATTTTTCTTTTTCCTTGTAGTGATTTGGGGCATAAATGTTAATGAAGTTGTATTGCTCCTTGGTGTTTATTTCCTTTAGGTTTGTTCTGATCCAATGTTTCTCCTTTTTTTGTTGCATCATTTCCCATTTTCCTTTCTTCCATAGTGTACAGATTCCTCTTGAGGCCCCTATGGCCCGTACTGTTGTTTCTTCATAGTTTTTATTTTATTTTATTTTTATCATTTTTTTTCTGATTCTTGGCTACTTGTTTTGGTCTCTTGGATCATGAATATATCTGGGGTTTCTTTTGCTAATATAACTCTTGTTGCATTCACTTTGAAGGGTGTTCCCAATCCATGACAATTCCAAGAGACTATGATCGTTACTTATTTGTTTGACGTTGATTTTGGTTTTTCTCATTATTCCCAGAACTTTTTCCAAAGAAGGAATCCATTGGTTGTTGCGTGCCTAGTGCCATCTCCTTAGATGTTGCTTTATCTCTCAACTCCTTGTTAGATTTTCTTCCTGCTTTTTTTTGAGGTTCAAAGGTTTGGAGGGACTCCTTGGACTGATTTCTGGTTAATATTTGGTCCACTGATGGGGGAGGGGGAGAGCGGAGGCTTATAGGGATTGATGGCATGATAGGGGAGCTGGGTGGGTGTGGGTGGTATCGTGGACAGGGGGGGAGCTAGTGGCTCTTCCAAGGGATCAAAGGGATTGGGGTTTATAAGAGATGAGGGGATTTCTGTGTTGGGTGAGGGTGAGGAGGGTGTAGTGTATGCTTGAGGTTGTGATGAGGAAGGGAGGGGCTATTTGTTGGAAGATTTCTTCTGCTTGACTTGTTCCCATTTGTTTTCCGGTTCTTCTGCATTTTCATTTTCTTTATTTTTTGGACATCTATTTGTAAAGTGACCTTATTCATGACATACCTTGCACTTGAAGGGGATTTGTTCGTAGTTTAGTTGTTGTATATACATCCATTGGTCGACTTTGATCTTTATTTCTTCTGGGAGGTCTTTCCCTAAGTCCACTTTTACGCAGATCCTGGTGCATGCATGCATGTTCTCCTTTTGTTCACATCTATCGATGTATTTCCCCACTGCATTCCCAATAGCTTTTACTGATTTATCTCCCAGTAGTGAAGAGGAAGATGTGGTAATCTGACCCATACTGGCACAACGCTGAGGACATCCATTTCAGGGTCAAAATCAAGAGTGCATCGATTTAAATATAGTCCTCTCATGTCCATGAAGTATGTACCATTCCTGAAGATTAAATCACGATCTTCTTTTGTTTCAAAATGGAAGGTATAATACCCTCTTCCACAAAACCTTATGGAGATTTTCCCATTGATTGACAATGTCCAGTTTCTTTCTACCCATTTATGAACAGACTTGGGTGATGGCCATAAACTTGTGAACTGGCCAACCAAGCCACATTCTGCAAGGGACGACATTGCTCGTCAAGGGAGATTCGGATGAAGGGAGATCTCAGGAATATCATCTAGTCCCTTAACAAACTTGGTTAATGATGACCTGTTTTTTGGAGGTCCCATTGTAGAGATGAGGGATGAAAATGCATTTGCAAAGTCTTCATGTTCCTGTTGATGATCTGATGATGGATCTCCATCTTTTGGAGAGTCCATTTGCTCAATTGATGCGGCAGGAGGCCACTGGAAGGTGGCTGTGAGAAGTGTGAGCCCAGGTTAGGTCATGCGATTTGCACAACAGCAGAGGAGAGCTACAGGTACATTCAAAGTTATTTTAAACAAGGAAAATTTGAAGGTTTAAAGGGACGTTGTTATCAGGATTATGCTGAAGGCATACGCCGTCTTGTGGAACTGAATCATTAAATTTTGAATAGAAGTCATTCATACAAAAAGGAATATTGAGCCTAACTAGAAAATAGTAAATAGATGGAACAAAATACCAATAGAGCGAGACCACGATATACAATTAAGTAGATGGGTATATATCCATGTCAGCGCCCTACATAGGATCTTTGTTGTCTTCAGTTGTGCCCCTTATTGAGGGAGGAATCCAAAGCACTCCTTATGTTTGTCTAGGTCCTTCATATGCTAATGCAAGTGCTTAAGGGAGTGGAGAATGTCTGCTCAATGCTCATGTCAATCCATTGAGTACTATGTCTAGTAAGAAACGTCGAGCAGATAAATAACAACACACAATTCACCATAAATTTTCTACATTAAGAACCTCATATGCCAATAGAGGTAAACTATTTACATGTGTTGATTAAACCTGCCTCAAGTGTGACCTTTGTCGGGAGCCCAATCTTCCAATTCTGCTAGAACCTCTGTGTCAAAGAGATGAATGTGATGAGAGGAACCTTCTCCCTCGGCACAAGTGAGTTCTTCCTAAATGGGCCTTAGAATGAGGTCGTGATAATGGGTGGATGCTTCCTCCAAGCCATGATGCATACACATGCTGCCCTTGTGGGCCTTCTCATGATAGTAAGTCTCCCCCTTGTGAACTTGAGCTCATTGTCAAGGCATGGGAAAAGGAGCAGAAAAGTGAAAATAAGATAAGACTAGAGAGAGGGAAAGAAGGTTGAGTTGGCCCTAGAGAGACATCACATCACAAGGACATTGGGGAGGTGACACATTCGGGGGAGAGGAAACTACAAGGAGATTTCGGTAGATATATCCAGTGGCAAGGAGATTGACTGCATGGACGAGTGAAAGGCCAGTTGCAAGGGGCTTGGGATGGATTCACGAACAATGCACAAAAGGGGATAGGGGATGTGAGAAAAGGAGGAGAGCACAAGTCAAATGGATCTTGAAGGATGAGAGGAAGAGAAGAAAGTGAGATGGGCCTAAGATGCCAGGAGATGGTGAGTGCAACAACTCTTGAGGGTCACTTATAGAGATGCAGAGGAGGCCACGAAGGGTAGAGAAAACCATGCTCACAGGTGATTTGATCAAAATTAACATGTGATAGAGCAACAAATTAAAAAAAGAAAAATGACAGAGGAGAGGAGAGATACCATCTGCAGTGAGCTACAATTGAAGCTGATGTTATAAACGACTAGGGCTAAAGTGATGTGATAGTTGAGGAGGATGTTGTTTCCTTGGCAAGGGTGTTGAAGAACCAAACGGAAACACATTTCTGGTAGTGGTACAAGTCCCGAAATTTTCCCTTATCGATCCACCATCTCCTTCGAGTGCAATATAACTAGAAACAACCTAAACAACAATCCCAAACCCATTGTTAAATCATATCTCAACAGGATGGCGTGAATGAGCCGTTGAATGACCATTGAGGTGATTGGTGTGTTGTTGAGGGCTGACTGGAAGTTAAGCTAAATGATGGACGTCATGCTCCAATGCAGTGCCATTACAACTCTCATTAAGACTATCACAAGGTGTGCTGCCACATCCCTGGATCCTTGGGCCAAGTGGGATGACAACACCCCCCTTTTTGTCTCAAGAACAACCCATCCAAGAAATAATAATAATAATAATTAGTATTATTTAAAATAAAGTTATAATTTAATTAATTTTTACATTTTTTAAAAATATTTATAATATAAATGTTTTCATGTTATCATGAATTCATACCTATGCCTATCCATATTTATCAATAATTGCCAACTATTTATGGTTTACAAAATTTAAATCTAGATGTATATATAATTATGTTGTATAGGTTTAACAATTGAAGGCAGACCAATTGGATTTTGTGTATTGAAATAAAATGGGTGACTTTGCATACTGAAATAAAATAGGTGTGGTCTATTTTTTTTTCAATTAAAGAAATCTCACTTGGAGCAGGGATACATAGTCTTACCTAAAATTAGACTACAAGACTTGCAAAGACCAAATCTCCACACATAACTGTTGGACAACAACCTCCGGACTTGATATGTCCTAAATTTCTCTAACTAAAACAAAATGGTGTGGGTTGGAAGGAAATCCACCTGACGCCACGCATCATCTCACACTTCCATTTCATCAATCGGACTTGGTGTTGCTTTTTATTAGGCTACATACCCCTATTGTTGGGTGGTAGCCTCCCTTGCATTTCTCTTGTTGTTGGGTGGTAGCCTCCCTTGCATTTCTCTTGCTTGGCTGATAATGTTTGATGATATGTGCATTGCAACTTTTAAGAGAAAGAACTTTTTTTATTTACATACATACCATTTTAGTGGGAAAATCTAAAAATATGTTTCTATGTAAGTAGTTTTCAATTCGTTGTAAGATTTTGAAAATGCAATTTAATTTTGGATTAAGTTTATAAACCATTATTTTTTTTAAATAATTTTTTTCATAAAAATCACCGGTATGGCCTCCAAATGTTACTCCCTTACCTCTTTACTGCATAAGAATTATCACTTCAGATTTGCCAAGGCAAAATGGAAGTGGTAGTAGGTCTGGAATTTCAAATTCCCTTTATTCTTCAAATGAAAATTTCATGACGTTTTTACATTTTACATGCCCTTCACTTTACTTTTTACGCCAATAAACCACCTTTCATACTAATAAATTAAAATAGTAGTATTGGATCTTCCCGCATTGAACTATTCTATGTAATAATCAATAAATAATTCTATGTTTGTTCATAAAGCTTCAAAGTAGAATCATATAGTTTTCACATAGATGCTAGTAAGTAGTGTACAACATCCGCAGTGTGAGCATGGTCGTTCAAGCTTCCAATGTGAGTATAATACAATCATCTTACACTGTATGATGTTGAAAATATAGTGAAATTATGGTAATTTACTAAAAGCAACAACTACTAGCATTTATTCATGCTTAACACAAAGTTTTTTAAACCAAATTACCAAAGTTGTGCTTATAATTGCAAACTTTCAAACTTCACATAAATATATCCATCGCTAACAAAAACAAATCGCTGAAATATCAACACGTGATCCCCAATCACCAATTTGGACAATTGTATCAACATGTGATCCCCATTTGGACAATCTTCAAGTAGCAGAAAATTTGAAGGCAAATATAGACAGTGTGGACTTTTAGTTAACCATTCAACTATAATTTTTCACTATTAGAGCAAGAGGATTAAACAATTACAAATCGTTCTCGTAAATTTATCTTTGGGTTGACAATTGGATTATCCCAAATGACGCTAGAACATTAATTTAGGATTTTTTTTCATAGATCAAGACTAGAGTTCAATTCATAAAAGATTCAATTCATAAATTCTCTTCTGATGCGTGTACAAACCAGATTGAAGCGATTTTCCTCATAAACTCGGAAATAAGGAAGGGAAAATTATAATCACTAACCTTTTTCATTTTTCTGAAAAGGCTCAGAAAATTCTAATCACAGACTTTTTTCATTCTTCTAAAAAGGCTCAGAAAATTCATTCAAATCATCATTCTTCTGTAATATTTTATATAATCACACACATTTTTCATTCTTCTATAATATTTTATGTAGTTTTACCGTTAACCACACATCTGAAACAATGTACAGAGTACAAAATGTTCAAACATTTGTCAACTCGGAAACATTATTTTTAACATATTCTGGTCTATACGTATATTATATATGAAAATTTTCAATCTCCCCTTTTTTTAACTTAAGTAAATAAAAATACAACCGACACTAGTTAGTTTTCAAACTAGTTTTATTATAATTTCCATACCCAAAAAAATAAGATGTCTCACTAAAAATAGAAAACAAATATTCGGTTTTCATTTTTTTAACTTAATTAAAAAAAATAAAAATACAACACAACAATGAGTTTTCAGAAGTCATTTATTGTTGTGCACCTCACTACCATACTCAAACAAATCTAGCATTATAGAAGTCAACAAACAAAATAAAGAAATTTAACAACACCATGCATCATTTTAAGTGGGTAAAAATAGTGGAATTGTAGTCTATCATATTTATAGTCCAAGTTTATAGTGAGACTATTTAAACAATGAAAACCATGCAAATGTAGTATAAATAAAACATTTAGTGGAATTTTTCCAAACTATAGTGTATTTCATTGAAATTCAAACTTGTTAGAGAAAATATAAAAAAGTTTTTAATAATAGATCGTAATTATACTTCATTTAAAGTCAACCTTTCTATAGAAACTACAAAAAACTTTTCAATAGGGATATCTTAACATAACCTAGAAAAAATTTCAAAGCTCAAGAATCTTTCTTGACTTTGTATCAGTCCATACCTCATATATTGCATGCTAATCAACATTAGATGATTCAGGTCCATTCAAAGATATTCTCATTAAAGCATCCAGTGTATCCAACCTTACCCTTGATTTTATGATGTCATCGACGATGTTTAGCTTAGAAAATCCCCTTTCACAATCCAATGTACTTGCAGGAATAGTGAGCACGGCTTGCCATAATTTCATCATATTAGGATAGGTTTTGTGCCATTGTTTTGTGTTACGAAAGACTTTCCATGCTTATTTCATAGAAAAACCCTCACAAGCCAGATTTAATGAATCAACAAAAGGGTGCAACTCTCTTTTACAAGCTTTAACATCAAATAAAGCTACAAATCCAACATCACTTGATATGGTATGTTGCAAATGTTGAAAAAGCTTTAAAAGCCAACGCTCTGTTTTTCGCACGATTATGACGCTCTTTTGGATAATAGCAAGGGCTGAACAATTTTGCTGCATTAAAAAGATGAAGGTCTGTAAATCTTTCATTTAAAGAGTCTACGAGAGTCTCTATATAACCTTTTATGAGTTGTTGACAACTCTCTTGTGTACCTTCAATACAAGGTTTCATAGATTGTTTCCTTGCTTCATTGCATTCAGTATCCATACCCTTCATCTTTAATATCAATGTATCCATTTTGAGAATCACTTAAAAATTTTGAAAGATAAATTGTGTCTTCTGCAAATGTTTCGTTTCTCAAAAACCATCTAGATAATGTACTTATAGTTAGCCAACCCAATAGTTGTAATGTCTATATTTTCTTCTTGAAAAGTCATATTCAACTTGTTCAATTCCCTTAGAACATCAGCAAACATATGTAAACAATCTTTTCTCAAAAACCATCTAAATAATGTACTTATAGTTACTTCAAGAGCCAACACAATAGTTGTAATGTCTATATTTTCTTCTTGAAAAGTCATATTCAACTTGTTCAATTCCCCTAGAACATCAGCAAGCATATGTAAACAATATTGGATAGAATATATCTGTGCCTTATCATACCATGATGAAGTTTTTTTTTTCATTTTTCCACAAAGTTAAAATTATTGGCATAAGCTTCACAAGCCTTATAATAACTTCCCCTCTCGATAACCATCTCACTGAATGTATTTGTAGAACATCAAGAACATCAATTTGCATGACTCTAAGCAAATCATTAAGTTCATTATTTCTTTTTGGGGAGTTTTGAACCCATGAATACACTTTGTTTGCAATTTTTTCAACATATATTAACTCAGGGATTTTCTTAGAAGCATCTGCTACTGCTAAAAACTCACGATGAGCCACACAATGAACTGTAATAAGGCTTGGATTGTTCTTTTTCAAAAATGAAACAAGACCATTTTCGTGTCCAATCATTGTTGAAGCTCCATCTGTAGAAACAACTATCAAATATTTATATTGAAGGCCTCTAACATTTATTAATTGATTGACATTATCATATATTGTTTTTCCTTTTCCATCCACTACATCATTGAGCTTCATAAACTGTGAGATAGGTGGACCAAGAACCTTTGAGTCTAAATATGTTGCATAAACAACAAGGTGTTTCTCTAAGGTTCAATTAGTGCTTTCATCAACCATTAATGAGAAGAAATGGCTTTCCCTCATATTTTTTATCTGAATCTGTTCAAGATGTTTTGATATGCAATATATAAAATCATTTGCAGACTTACGATTCGTGTATGAAGAGTACTCTTGAGACTTTGGCATATATGGAGTTTTTGCATCCATTAGAAATTTGCAAAGTTTCTCATACTTTGAAAGAGATAAATATTCTTGAGAGATGAAATATGCTACTTTCACTGTAGAAATCACTCTTTCCTTATTGACATCTTCAAGTTGTCTAATATGATCTGGAATTGTTTTCATCTTTCCCTCTAAAGAATTTATCCATCTTGTTTGCGCATCTTTATGCACCAATGATTTTTCTTGAGTAACAAGAGCATCATGTTGTAACGTTGTGCAACCATTACCTAAACCCCATGGTCCATTCATCTTATACTTTTCACAATAACTACACTTCATAGCTATTTTATCATCAAACCTCACATAATTCAATCAAAGAAACTTATCTAACCATTCCATACGAAAGTATATATATATTTTTTGTAAGCTGAGGAGAGTCCATTCTATTATATTACTTCGGGTTAAAACCATTACATAATCATGGTGGCCTCAACCCGCCCCGAGGGGAAACCGGGTCTATTGACCACCTTAGGTTCTTGACATCCATCCAGAAACCAAAAATTTTAATTCTTCTTGTCCATGCTAAATAAGCCAAACAATCATATAAACTATTACATTTTCTCCTATTCATAATAAAATCAAACAGGTACTAGAGCTATCTTTTTACTGTAACAAAAATTATCTATTATCCTCAACAAAACTGCATCACTCATACCTGCAATCTCAGATGTTTCCCTCAACTTTCTTCTGACCAGCCTCTTCCTTTGTGCCCATGTTGGTCTTCTCAATCAGCTGCTGAATTTCATCAAGTTTCTTATCCCGCATCATCATTGTAATCTGAATATTTTTCAGCTCCCTTCTCAGGTTTGGAATTCCCTGAGATAGCTCAGCCATTTCAACAACCACTTGCTCCATGGCTTTGGCCAACAATCTCTTCATCACCCAATAAACATGTAATGCTTGTTTATACAATGTCATACGCCCTCTCGTGTTTCCTGGATCAGGAAGTAAATATTCCCAATCGTCCATGTCAGAGCCAGATTGAGCCTGGGTTGCTTCCTCCCCCAGGTGCTGGATGATTCTTCTAATATCTTTATTGGTATTTTCACAATATGCTTGCTCAGTATACTGTATCCTCTTCTCCAAAGATCTTCGGTACTTCCTGGATGTGGACTCCTCCTGTCTCCCCCCTGATCGTCCTCTTCCTCTGCCATAGCGTCCTCGCCCTTTACCTGATCTTCCTCTCCCCCTATAGCAGCCTCTACGTCCCCTGCCCTTCACGCCCGATGTGTTGCCAAGTTCACCCTCATCATCCTGCCCCGCCTTTCGCCTATCACCCTGCTCTCCTACTTCCGACTCTTCACCCTCTGCTACTCCCTCTTCTTCCCGGGCCTTCTTTTTTTGCTACTCAGGTCCTTCCGGGTCGGAGTCGAACATTTATACTTCATCTTCTGAGTCTGTTTGGATTGACTGATAACGTAATTCATCGTCGCCTGCCACAGGGTCCTTCCCTTTCTTCCCCGGGCTACGGCGACCTCCAGTCTCCTCCTCCGGCTCCGTGCGCATTCTTTTCCTGGTCGCCATCTAAGTTCTTCCCTCCCTGCTATCTGTCTCCCCTCTCTGTTCTCTCTGCTCTCCTCTGTTTCCGTCTGGTTTCTTTACGGCTCTTCCCCTTGCCACACTCTTTGTAATATCCTGTATCCCTTGCCTCACCTCGGTTTTCTTACCTTCCTCGTTATCATTCCTCTGCGACTGATCCTCATTACCCTTCGCTCGTTCCTCCTGCCACCTGCCTTTCACATGATCTCCCACCTCTCCTCGCCTCCCTCCTGCACCATCGTACCTCCATTCGTTTGCCTCTGTCTTAATTCCATCACCTCCGATCATCATTATGACCTCGCCGCCCTTTCTCGGGATTATATCCCTGCCTCGACTCGTCCTATTAACTGCCATCATTACCCTTACCTCCTTTGCCTTTTCATCGCTCCTCCCCTGCCCTGTTCTTATTACCTGATATGCCGTCCTTCTCACCCCGATCAGGGTCATACGAAAGTATATTTTTGTTTGCACTTTCATTTTTGAATTATTAGCAACTTCTTCTTCAACTTCATTTGTTTCTTCATCTAGATCATGATCAGAAGAACTTCCAAAAATTTCATGTAATTGTTGTTCCACATCAGCATTATGGGTTTCTTCACATGTTTCTAAATTGTTTTGAGTCTTCGAAGTTTTCCTTTTTGTCCATCCATACATTTCCCCAATTGTAGTTTGTAGTTTTCTCTTTTGAGACATTTGTAGATTTGTAATCACCTATATAAAAAAAACATATGAAAATTAAAGTTCATTAAATCATACAAATTGGCCAAGTTAATAGTTTCTAATAATGGATATTTATTTATTACTAAGAAAGCATAAACAATGTTAAACCCATTACCCAAAAAAATATTTGTTAAAAAAATATTAAATGTTAAAAAACAAAGTATTAACAATTGCATTTAAAACAAAAGAAATTGTTAAATAAAATTTAACTATTCTATATAACTCAATTCAACATCCTCAATGGCCTTCACATGCAAATCCATAATCACGTAAAGTTATACCATCACATCTCATTATAAAATAAATTTATATTTATTTCAAACTATTTAAAACCAGACATGAAAATTTGAAATGACACTCGTAGTTCTAAATTTTATTAATACAATTTTATGAGTTAATAAATAAAATTAATATTCATGGTGAACGTTTTTAAAATCTTAAAGTCACAGAAACGATAAACTTTATGATAGATTTTTTTTAGCGGTCTTATAAGATCACGGTTCAAAATTTTACTAATATAATTTTATAAGTTAATAAATAAATTAATATTCTTGCATAATGTTTTCAGAATCTTAAAATCACAAAAATGATAAGCTTTTAGATAGGAATTTAAGATTATGTTATAAGATGATGAATGATAATGAATGGTTTCAATTTTGAAGTCATGTACCTATAAATATAGAAAGGATAAGTTTTCAGATAAAAATTTCAGATCACATTATAAGATGATGAATGATAATGAATGGTTTCAAATTTCAATTTTGAAGTCACGCACGTGTAAATTTCAACCCCTGTAAATTAAAAATCTTCAACTTCCCATTCCACAAAACTACCAAATAACATTAAACCTCTTATCCAGTGCAATTTTGAAAATTCAAAATACCAAATAACATAAAACCATAAAACACATAATAGATTAGAATACAAAAAATAAAATACACACTTTTTTTTCTTGAATTTGAGGGTTTATCGCTACCAACCTGAGTTTGAGCTACTCCCCAAGCTGGTTAGAAGAAATCACCCCTCAATTTATTTCAAAATTTCTTTAGGGGGTCCCTAAGCTGGTTGGAAGAAATCACGCCTTAATTTACTTCAAAATTCCGTGAAGGGCTGTATACCATATCAAAATGTACATATAACTTGTAAGTATTTTTCAGGTTTTACAATAACTAACTACATAAGTAAATAAAGCAACCAGGCCTTAATTTACTTCAAAATTTCCTCAGGGACTGTATACCGTATCAAATTTGACATAACTTGTAAGTATTTTTCAGGTTTTACAAGTACATACCTCATAGGCTGGCTAATGCCACCAGTCTAGCAGTTTTGAACGAGAAAGCATGCCATATTCAGAGGCTAACAAATTCAACACTGCAGTAGAATAAAAACAAATTCAAAAGCAACCACCCCTTAATTTACTTTGGGTAAAAACGAATTCAAAAGCAACCATGTCTTAATTTACTTCAAAATTCCATGAGGGGTTGTATACCATATCAAATTTTACATAACTTTTAAGTGTTTTTCAAGTTTTACAATAAACTAATGACATAAGTAAATAAAGAGTACATACCTCATAGACTGAACTAGAAAGCAGCCATATTCAGAGGCTAACAAATTCAACACTGTAGTAGGATAAAAATAAAATCAAAAGCAACCAGGCCTTAATTTACTTCAAAATTTTCTGCGCTGTATACCATATCAGATTTTACATAAATTGTAAGTATTTTCCAGGTTTTACAAGAAACTAATGGCATAAGTAAATAAGAAGTACATACCTCATACGCTGATACCACCAGTCTAGCAGTTTTTAAGCATGCCATATTCACACGCTAACAAATTCAACACTCAACACTGCAACAGGAGCAAAAACAAATTCAACAGTGAAGTAGGGGAAATTAAAAGATTGCAGGGATGTTATTGCTTTTCCCAATTAGAAAGAAAGAGCAATCACAAAGGAAAATGTAAGATCATAAAACACATAATTCATCAAACCACATATAGTTAGATGGGAAAGGCAAAAGTGGTAATTGGACCATGGTAAATTCTAAAGGCGAAAGTGGTAACTAGGCCTTGGTAAATTCTAAACTGGACTGTAGTAAATTCTAAAGTTGTTCGCAAGAGAGTGAAATCCAATGCTAATAAATAAGTCATTAAATTGTGTTATAAATAATAAATAAATAAATTTGAGGATTAGTAAATTCCGGTATTTATAAACTCAACTTTAGTTATAATAAATAATTTTGGAGATTAATACAATAGATTTTTATAGTTTGAATTTTTAATTAAACATCAATATTTTAGACATGAGATGTGATGTACAAAAATTTTCACCAACAATAAAATATGTTTTGATGTGCAAAAATTTTCACCAACCATAAAATATGTGCTGAAACTTAAACGTCAATTTCCGGGGCTGAGTGGTAGTCTAACTCCTTAACGTTCGCACTCGTCAGTCTCCGACCATCTCTGCGATCCTAATCTCCCATCAACCTTTTCTGTCGTTGTACAACTTGGTATATAAAATGTACTTGTAGATTTTATAAAAGATTTGGGTTTCGAAAATAAAATGTTGAGGTTGATATAATTTTATATAACGTTGTATATATCGTATTTATATGGTTTTATTTTGGGTCATTTCTTCGTTAAGTTTTATTTTTATAATTATTTCAAATTATCAAATTCTTAAATAAAATTTCTGAAGACAGCGTTAACATATATTTTTTATAATTTATAAATTTACTTAAAATTAAGTAAATAAATATTTTTTATTTTATTTTATTATTTATTTCAATTTTATAATAAATATTTGCGTAGATTAATTTTTTAATTTTTAAAATTATAATTTTTTTTATTTAATTTCATATTATATATATAGATTTTATCATATTAAAGGATAATAAAATTACATTTATAAAATTTAATCTCTTTTTAGGTAGTTAAATTTAATTAATAAAAAAAAATTAATTTCATTATATTTTGTAAATACAAATATTCCAAATGGCAAGAATTAATATTCTAAGGGGCAGAATTTAATTGTGGGAAATGAATAGTTTTTCAATGTTAGACTTTGAAATCAAAGCCCACTTCCATATTACTTTTTTAAATTTCAACTCTTTGGATGTAGAGCAATTGAAATTGAAATGTTGATTCAAATCTCTACTAAATTTTGTATGCTATGTGGGAACCTCAATGAACCTTATATGTGTGGCAAAATAGATATGTAAATTAAAAATCCAAAAATCTAACATAATTGCGAATTGAATCATAAAAAAATGTTGATTATACCATATAAAAGAAAATAATAGTGTAAACTCTAAGATGATCCAATAAGAGACAAATTAGCTTGGTTAGTTTTCATTATACTACATGAAAATTATATCAGACAATTTATGATGTGTCATTTAATGAATAAGTAGTTATATTATCTATATAATTTTAAAAGATGCAAAAAGATTTGTTATATATTAATAATAATTTAATATTATTGATAATTATTAATATAGGTATATAAATTAAATGGATGGTAAATAATCTATATACATCAATTTATAATAGACATCAAGACACTTATTTTTATGATACACTTCATATTTTCAAGATTAAAAAAATCATAAAAATTAACTAAATATTATAATTTTATTTTAAATTATTAATTATTCTCAATTATAAATAGAATTAAACATTACTAGAGCTCTGAGTTTGCATAGTGAAAGCTTAGTGGTGCACTTACTTTCTGAAGATTTGGGAGCCTGACCCCTCTACCTCCATAGCCATCCCTTGATATTGCTACATTCAATGCTTTGGTTGTTGGTGGTCCAAGATTCCATTGAGCTAAGTATGCTAGATCTATTAAAAACTAGATGTTTTGGAAGTGATTGCGTGGATAGTGACTTTTGGAATCTAGTTGGCATGGATAGTGATTTTTGGAGTTAGGCGTGGATAATAATAATTTAAAATAAAATTATAATTTAGTTAATTTTTATGAATTTTTAAACCTTAAAAACGTGATTGCTACATTCAATGCTTTGGTTGTTGGTGGTCCAAGATTCCATTGAGCTAAGTATGCTAGATCTATTAAAAAATTAGATGCTTTGGAAGTGATTGGTGTGGATAGTGACTTTTGGAATCTAGTTGGCATGGATAATGATTTTGGATTCCAGTGTGGATTAATAATAATTTAAAATAAAATTATAATTTAGTTAATTTTATTTATTTTATTTTTTAAATTTAAAAAAGTAAAGTATATCATAAATTAAATGTCTTGATGTCTATTATAAATTGATATATAGAGAAATTTACCAACCATTTTATTTATATAGCTATACTAATTATTATTAATATCTAACAAATATTTCACAACTTTTAAAATAATATAGATAATAACAAATATTTTCACAACCTTTAAAATAATATAGATATTATAACTACTTATTCATTAAATATCACATCATAAATTATCTCATATAGCTTCCATGTATTGTAATGAAAACTAACACAACTAATTTCTTTTTTTTTTAACATATAATTTATACTATCATTTTTTTTAATTGATATAATCCACCATTAATGATGTAATTAGCAATTATCTTAAGTTTTTAGATTTTAAACTACCTATCCATGTTTCCTACCTATAAAGTTAGTTGAGGAAACCACTGATATAGTCAATATTTTTTTCAATTGGTACAATTAGCAATTATGTTAAGTTTTTGGATTTTTAAACTACCTATCCATGTTTCGCCACCTATAAGGTTAGTTGAGGGAACCACTGGTATAATCAACCATTGTTTTTAATGGTACAATCAACAATTATGTTAAGTTTTTGGGTTTTTAAACTACTTATCCATGTTTCCCAACATATAAAGGTTAGTTGAAGTTCCCACTTGACACACAAAGTTACTGGAGGTTTAATCAACATTTCAATTAATCTTAGGGTCTCCGCCCTAAGAGCTTAAATTTAAAAGGATGATATGTAGGTGGTACAAAGTCCAGTAGCATCTCAATCTTGATTTCAGGGAGATTATGTAGAGGACCGGGAGTACTACGCCAAAAGTGAAGGTGGGTACAACGTCCAGGAGCATCTCAATCTTGATTTCAGGGAGATTATGTAGAGGACGGGGAATACAAAGCAAAAGCTGACAGGTTTCTTGGGCACTGGAGATTCCCAGACATAGAGTGGAGTAAAGTATAAAGCTAAGGAAACCATGGAAAATTTTATCCATTTCTTGGGCAGGGGAGATTCTCAAGGACAAAGAACAGTTGTGAGTAGACAAGCCCAAATCTGTTTGAAGAACACAATGTGCAGGTCCCAGGAAGATACAGAGCCGAGCCATCAATGGCAGATAATACAATCACAAAAATTGAAGAGGATGGACAAGAAGACAGAGACTATGGTGTATCAGAACAAAAGGACGGGGAGGGAGACAGAGACCGTGGTGTATCAGAACAAAAGGACGGGGAGGGAGACAGAGAGCATGGTGTATCAGAACAAAAGGACGGGGAGGGAGACAGAGACCATGGTGTATCAGCAGAAAAGGATGGGCAAGGAAACAGAGACCATGATGTATCAGAAGCACAAGCAGAGGCAGTCATGACATCGGTGAGCCCAGAAGGGCAGCCTATATTGCTCTCAGTGATTCCCTGCATTGTCTTCTATTGCTTATGGAAGCTCTACTTCAGGCGACCGCAGCACAGAGTGTCGAGGACTCTGTGGGGTCGTGAGGCCTTCATCTCTTCAAGGGCTTTTGTA
Source organism: Pinus taeda (assembly GCA_000404065.3). Taxonomy (NCBI): domain Eukaryota; kingdom Viridiplantae; phylum Streptophyta; class Pinopsida; order Pinales; family Pinaceae; genus Pinus; species Pinus taeda. Next base: position 100,721 of record APFE030152015.1, read on the forward strand.
GACGATAGCGCAGAGAACCTCCATGACATTCCGCAGGATAATGTCATTGAGATGAGGTTGGCCGAGAATCAGTTATCAAGAAATCTCGTTCAAGAATGGTTCGCATCTCATCCCAAGGCAACGATTGATCCTTCCAGCTTAAGACAAGTTGCAGGCAACAATGATAACGATGGAATGCCAGCCCTGAAAACTGCTGTAGCTGCTTATATGTCTCAAGTGATGAAAAGGAAAGAGTTGTTTAATGAATCTCGAATAGTTTTAACAGCTGGATCTAGCTCTGCCATGGAAATCCTTAGCTTCTGTCTGTCAGAGCAAACCGGGGATGCGTTTCTGGTTCCATCTCCTTACAATCCGAGCTTTGATCAAGATATCAAATGGCGTACTGGAGTTGAATTAGTGCCTGTTCCTTGCCGCAGAACCGAAAAATTTAGCATAACAATACCTCCTCTGGAGATGGCATACAACCGAAGCAGGAGGAGGTTGAACATTTGCGCGATTCTTATATCGAATCCTTCCAATCCAGTCGGTAAGATCTTGAATTTAGATACATTGGAAAGTCTCCTGCATTTTGCCATTGAAAAGGATATGGATTTGATATGCGACGAAACTCAGGCAGGATCAATTTGTGGTGGCCAAGAGTTTACGAGCATAACACAGGTTCTAGACTCTGAGAAATTTGAATGTTTTAGAAGCAGAGTCCACATTATCTGTGATTTGGGGATTCCAGAATTTAGAGTTGGGGTACTTTATAGTCACAATGACGAGGTCATTAAGGCTGCTAGGAAATTGGTGAGGTTCAGCCCTGTTTCCTCTCCCACACAATGTTGCCTTCTTGCCATGCTTTCAGACGCCCAATTCTTGGAGAAATACATCGCAGAAAATCAGAAGAGGTTGTGGGATAGATTTTGCAAATTCACCAGAGAATTGGATCAGATGGGCATCAAATATATCAGGGAAGAGGAGAGCCATGGGGGAGTTTATTGTTGGGTTGAAATGGGGAGCTTAATGCAATCTTACAATGTGAAAGGAGAACTTAATCTCTGGAAACGATTATTGAGTGAAGCGAAGGTAAATGTTACTCCTGGATCTGTTTCTCATTGTATTGAGCCTGGTTGGTTCCGCTTCTGCTTTGCTACTCTTAGAGACCCTGAGATGATCGAGGCTTTAGCCCGGATTCAGAAACATTTTCTTCTCTGCAAATCAGAAGCAGAACCAGATCGAGGCATTGGAACTGATTCAGAAACATTTTCTCGGCCACCGAGAGCTAGTGACTGATCATATAAATGAGGAACAGGAATCGTAATGTAAATTCCACTTCTTCAACAGCCAGTCTCCAGTTCATATATTGGACTGTATATCCTACGTCGCTCCACCAATAAAATCATTATACTAATGTTCAATTACAGCTTCTTGTATACATGGAGAGTGTTTCTAATTTTTGTTTAATCACCATGAACTTGTAAAATCATTATACTAATGTTCAATTACAGCTTCTTGTATACATGGAGAGTGTTTCTAATTTTTGTTTAATCACCATGAACTTGTAAAATATTATACTCATGTTCAATTGCAGCTTCTTGTATACATGGAGAGTGTTTCTAATTTTTGTTTAATCTCCATGAACTTGTACAAAATAATGCTTTGAAGTTTGAAATTAATCCCTGGTTGGAAGAAAGAACTGAAATTATTTTCAGACAGTTTTGTTGTGTTTGTAAAATTGATCATAACTCAATGGTTAAACTAGTGGTGATGATAGTCATCTCTAATTGCTAACTGCAAATGCAAACTGACTCATCACTGTTATTCAAGGAATCACGCCATTTGGAACAACCCGCTGACTCATCATTGTTATTTAAGGAAAATCAGGCCACATGGGACAACCCGCTAGTGGTCTGCAACGGGGCAAGCTATGACTCTGGCCAGATGCCTATGGGTGTTGAGCCATGAGCATATTTCTTTACGTCCCAGAAAGAAAGACAAACTCTTAGCCAAGTGAAAGCAGTTTTAGAGCATACAACACAGGCCCAATCAAAATCAGCTGTTACTAATGTTAAAATAATTTGTTTATAATTTTTTTTGCATCATTGTATAAAATAAATATTATAAGTATTATATTCCTTTTAACCTGTATATTCATTATACACATAAATATTGTAAAAATTATGTTCTTTTTAACATTTGTGTATATTCATTATAAAATAAAACAAGTCTAATATATAGTGTTGAGATCAAGTATTTTACTTTTCTGTAAAAAGTAATTAATAATAAGAGTTATCATGAATATACACATAAATATTGTAAAAATTATATTCTTTTTAACATTTGTGTATATTCATTATAAAATAAAACAAGTCTAATATATAGTATTGAGATCAAGTATTTTACTTTTATGTAAAAAGTAATTAATAATAAGAGTTAAACATGATAAAAAAAATACTATTCTATAAAAATTGTATA
>APFE030152015.1:104052-109052 GCA_000404065.3 Pinus taeda
AAAATAATTTAAAATTATCCATAATAATAAAAACATATAATTTTAACTTAAAAAAATGTTTAAAACAATAAAGATAAAATAAGTCGCTAAATAAATATTTTACTCTTTTAATAAAGTCTAACTTATAAAGTTATTAATATGCAGCTATATATATATAAACCTTTAGACTTTGGATCATTCATTATAAACCTATTGCCTGTGATATCATCATAAATCATAATTTAAAAAAACTTTGAAATATTACTTAACCCATAAATGGAAATGATTCTTCACATTAATATGTATCTTAAAGTTAAGAGTATGTTATCTCACTATTAAAATACGTGAGTATGTTATCTAACTATTAAAATATCTTATTTTCGATAACATTATCAGAATGAGATGAATATATAATTTTATATTTTAATTAATTTGTTATTTTTAGTCCTTGCCCGTTTAGTCCTTGTCGTAGGCACGGCTGGGACTATACTAATTGGAGCGATGGCTTTAGCATTAGTCCTTGCCACAACTAACATAAGTCTTTAGGCATTCAAATTTTATCAACCTATAAGATTTATGGATTAATTTTCGAGGGTCAATAATGTTTTTCTCAATCTTATTTGGCCTCTTCTTGAGGTGGGGAAACCATAAGCATGCATAAAATGGTATATATTTCATTCATGTTCGTAAAGTGGAAACTAATACTAACATTAGTTCCGGATATTAAATGTTAAATGTTATTGGGTTACTTGATCCAAGGGAACAATGAAGTGCTCAAAATTCAAAGTGTTTAAAAGTGTTTGAAACATGTACCAGAGCGTAGACCTCAACGACTAGAATCCAACACAATTTGAATTGCTCAAAACCGATATCGTATGCTCCCGATATCATGTTTTAATTGTTTTCCCAAACAAGTAAAAAAATTGCAGGTTGGTTGCAGGACTGGTAACTGAGCAGTCTGTATGATGACTAGGCAAGGTGACTGGGCAGGTTGACTATACATTGGGCAAATGGCATGCTGACAAATGTCCTATTCTAATTGGCTCAAATTTGGGTGATTTTGATTCGTGGTGGATTTTGTGTGGTAGACCAATGGTAGGATGCCACATGGCACCCCAAGGTTCACTAATTTTTTGGATATTGGTCCAACTACCTCCAGGGAGAGTCAAACAAATGACTTCCGAAACAACAATGCAACGACTTATCGCCAAGGTGTGTGGTAGTTCTTATAAGGTACAGTGGCGAGTTTTTATTTTAACATGTATGCGGAATTGTATTGGGGGACAGGGTCGGGGCCAAGCTCTGGCTCCCGATCACCCCACGCCCACGAGACCACAGGCAAGGGAGCAAAGGGCTGGGGCTTAGCCCCGGTCCACAGTTCTGACACCTAAAACATAAACCACATAACCATACGTCAACAATGCAAAGTGGACCAGATTGCGGGTGGAGTTTTGGGGACCAACCCTGATCACATTATTGCATGAAACCACATGCCACACAATAGATGGATTAACATGATGTTTGGAGTTTGGGTGCGGAGTTTAGGGGATAAGCCCTGGGTTTTATGTCGTGATAGAACCAACCGCCAAAGAGCTAGGGGCTATGCCGACGGGGGTGGGCAGTTAGCCCCAACCCCTGGGTGCATGGTCCCATGTGGTCCTAGTTTCCAACTTTAGGGCTTATTGGCCATTTAAACTACGCGACATTTTGCACCAATTTCGACACCAATCTCGCCGGTGCCAGACGAAATTGTTGCTCGACATGCCCTGGTAAGGTGAAATTCGTAAGATGGTTAGCAGTCCAGTGTAGTTTGTAGATCAGTTAACATGGAAAACTATGAGACAACATAAATTCTTCAGTTTTTGGCCAAATTGAGCCCAACAAAATCTCAACTAGGGGCTTTTTACTATTCTGAAGCCATTGGAGACATAATATTTACATTATGAGCATTGTAAATCCATGTAAACACAAATTTGAATACCTAATGAAAGGGACCCAACATTAGAAGTTGGACCAGGAGATGTAGCCCAAGAGAGAGGTGAACTTTTTTATCATTTTTGTTGTTACGTGTTTCTAATATGGTATATTGTCTCTGTTATTATTGTTGACTAAGTTTAAAAATAAGTATTTTATGTGTTTTGTAAAGTGATCCATTAACCAAAATACATAAAATTTTACTTTCAATTTTTCCACTACCTTCAATTTTGTATAACAGATCGGTTTGGTATCAGAGTTCAAGGTTATTTTGAAGGTTTGATTTTGTTTGCAAGTGTTTTATGATGCTTACAAGCTTGACTCTTAAAAGAGTAGAAGGAGAACTTGCGGAGACAAGGCCTCACATTGTTTCAAGGAGAACACATACGCCTCAAGCTTCACTAGTTATGACACATGAAGAAGGTCATGAAGGATGTCTGAAGATGAAATAATTTTCAGAGAAAGATTTCTTTGAGATGTCTGAAATGGTAAAATTTATTTATGAGGAAAGGAATTCAAGGTTGCAAGGAGAGAGCTTAAAACCTCCAAAAGGGAATGGAGGAAATAGTGACAAGCCACCACCTTCACCTCCATCCTCATCCCCATCTTCTACTTCTTCCCTTTCACAAACACCTCCAAATTCTCCAAAGGGACATGGTAAAACTTGTTTGTTAAAACTTGACATAAATTTTGAATTGCCTATGTACAATGAAGAGGCAAATGCTAAGAAATTAGATAATTGGATTTGTCAAATTGAAGTGTATTGCAGGATACAAAGAATCAAGGATGATGAGACCAAAAATCAGCTTGCTTCTCTTAGGTTGGAAAGTGCAGTACTTAATTAGTGGGAGGCCAAAACTCAAGGGGACATGAAGAAACACAGTAAGGTTTTATCCTCTTGGAATGATTTTGTTGTTGCAATAAGAAGACAATGTTATCTTTTAGCATACATGTAAACAACTATAATGGAATGACAAAACTTTAGGCAAGCTAAGGGGCAAAATGTGCAAAGCTATACTCAAGAATTTAGGAAAATAGCTTTGATTTTGGGTATAGATTTATCCTTTCAAGACACTTTACTCAAATACATAGGAGGATTGCATAGTTATTTGAGACACACTATTCTTATGTTTAATCCTACAAAACTAGATGAAGTTTGTGTATCGACAACTCATTTAGAAGCAAGAGGGGAGAATGTTCCTCAAGAAGGCAACAAAAATCCATTCAAGGGTGGAGACAAAGGAAAGGGGAAATTCAAAGGAAAAGGGAAGAAGAATGCCCCAGTCAAAAAGGAGGGAGAAACACTCACATGTAAACTCTATTCAAAAGAAGGGCATGATGAAGACCACTGTTGGAAACTTGATCCTTAAATGAGACCCAAAAAGCTTAACAACAAAGAGAAACAAAAAATTGATGCAACTACACAACATGATTTAGGATCCGATTCCAGGGATGAAACAAAGATCACAACCATGGGATTTAAAGTTAAGGACTCTATTGCAAGTATTAGTTCTTCAAGTAGCCCCAATGGAACTCAACATGAAAATGAAAGAATAGACATTTTCCACATTAGATTCATTTTGAAACATACCAAGATAGATACATTGATTGATAGTGGATCACAAGCAAACCCTATTTTAGAAGATATTATTAAGAAATTGAATTTGGAAACCCTTCCTCATCCTAAACCTTATCCTTTAGGTTGGATACGTGATAATGAAAAATTGCATGTGACAAAAAGATGTAAACTAAGCTTTTCCATCACTGCAAAATTTATAGATGATGTAGATCTTGACGTTATTCCCCTTGACATTTGTGGTACTGTTTTGGGAAGCCCATACCTATATGATAAAAGAACCATATTTCATCACCTTAAGAAAAAATATCACTTGTTTAAAGATGTGATTGAGTACATTGTTAAAGTACATAGCAAGAAATTGAATTTATCACTTGTGAATGCTGGACAAATGAAGAGGCTTGTTAATGCTAGTAAGAACTTTGTACTCTTGATTATCAAACCCAAAGAGAATGTTGAAAATGAAGCCTTCCAAGGATGTGATGCAAGATTAAAATGTAATTTGTTTGAGGTTGTTAACACCTATGATAAGATGTTTCAAGAACCCAAAGGATTGCCTCCTAAAAGAGGAATCCAACATGATATCCAATTACAACAAGATTGTCCTCTTCCAAACATTGGCATGTACAAGATGTCAGTTATGGAGAATGCATAAATCGAAAGACAAATCCAAGAGTTGCTTGCTAAAGGGGTCATTAGACTGAGCACATTTCCATGCGGGTCACCAATTGTTTTAGTACCAAAGAAAGATGGTACATGGTGCATGTGTGTGGATTTTAGAGCCTTGAACAAGATTACGATAAAGAATTGGTACCCTCTTCCTCGAATTGATGATTTACTTGATCAATTGAAATATTTCATGTATTTCACTAAGTTAGACTTGAGAAGTGGCTATCATCAGATTAGAATTGCTGAAGGAGACATATGGAAGACAACTTTCAAAACAAAGCAAGGTTTGTTTGAATGGTTGGTCATGCCATTTGGACTTTGTAATGCTCCTGCAACATTCATGAGAGTCATGAATGACATCTTAAGGCCTTTTCTTAATGATTTTGTGATTGTCTACTTAGATGACATATTGATATTCAATAAAACCCGTGAAGAACATGTCAGGCAAATCTTAGATGCCTTGAAGAAAGAGGCTGTTTTTAAAGATGTCTAAATGTGAATTTGGAATGACCTCGTTAGTGTATTTGGGACATATTGCTGGAGGCTGTGAATTGAAAATAGATCCCTCAAAGGTCAAAGTCATTATAGATTGGCCTAAGCGCAATAATGTAACTGAGGTTAGAAGCTTTTTGAGAGCAGCCCAATATTGGAGAAAGTTTATTTCTAACTCTTCTTTAATATTGGTAAATCCAACAATAGAGCTTGCTAATGAAGAATTGGTAAAACCAACAACAAAGGTTTTTGATGAATTTTTGGTGAATCGAACAAGAGATCTTGCTGAGGGCAATGAAGCTACCATTGG
>APFE030152015.1:114052-123156 GCA_000404065.3 Pinus taeda
AGGAGGCCTCCTCCTATTTAAGGATCTTTTTCTTTTGCCTTTTTAGCTCGTTTATGCGACATCTGGTCTCAAATGGAAGTGTATTTGCTTCCAGGGATTCGGAGATGCTATCCAATTCTTTTTTAATTTCCCACAGGTTCTTTTTGTCCAAGTGTCTCTTCTTTATTTTCCAGTCTTTAACCACTTTTCTCAGCTTGGCCATTTTTTCTCTGAAAGTTAAAAAGGGGGGAGACTTGTCTCTTTCCACTAGGGCCTTCCAGGATCTTGATACGGTCATGTTAAAATCTGGATCCTCCAACCAACACCTGTTGAATTTGAAGGGGTACCCTGTTCTAAACCCCTTCTCCCTTCAACCGAGATATATTGGCCTATGATCGGATATGAAGACATTTCCGATAGACAAGGAAGGCATCCCCAATCTGTCAATAATGCTGGCATGAACAATAAAACGGTCAATTCTTTTAGCAACATATGCCTCCTCGGACCTTCCATTGTCCCAAGTTGGCATCACTTTGGAAGGAGTAATATCTATAAGATTCCTTTGCAAAAGTTCACATTTGATGCAATCTGCCAGCGGGTCTCTCTTCCTGCTTTTGCCCCAATGTTCCTCCTGGTTCAGAGTTATATTTAGATCTCCTGTGATCATTAAGAATTCTATGTCAAAAATTTCAGAAGCAAATAGCTTATCCCAGAAAAGGGGCCTGTTCTTGTATGGGGCGTATATCTTCAGAAAGTTAATAGGTCATCTATATCCTCTAACAGAAGCCAAGATGAGGATGCTAGCGAAACATTTGTACGCTTTAGCTCTGATCCAGGCAGGATCCCATAAGACCGCCAAACCTCCCAAAAGACCATTTGCCTCCGAAGCAGTCATGTGCTAGGAAGGAAGCATCTTCCTAAAGTAAGAGATAGTTATAGACTTATTGTGCATAGTTTCTTGAACTAGAATAATTTTTGGCTGTTCCGAGAGAAACAGGTTCTTAAGAGCCAAAAATTTTAGGTCTACTCCCAGACCTCTAATTTTCAAAGATAAAATGAAGGTCATCGAGGAGATTGCTCAGCCTCCCTTGCTATACGAGGCCGATTTTCGGACATATCAACAATGGGGACATCCACCAGAGACAGATTCCTTACTCCTTTTGCTATGCCCTCTGCCCTCCCCCTAAAATGACGATTGCCTTTGTTATTTTTTCTCCTCACTATAATGTTCTTTGTGGAGTCGGGGCTAATAAAAGGCGGCGATGAATTTCTCGGCTTGTGAATAGTAAGGGGCTCCAATTCAAGCGATTTCTTATTTAGAAGAAAGTCAATGTCGCTTTCAAACAGGTTCTGAGGAGAGGAGGCCAGAGAGTTAAGAGGGGTGGCTGAGATCAAAGCCTCTTTTCCTTTTATAGAAGGGCCAACTCCCTTATTGAGGGGTGGGGAGGGGGATGAAATGACTATGGTTTGGGACCCCACTGAGAATTCTATGGAAGGCTTGGGAGACTGTGGAGGGGCAAGAACTTCTATATCATCCTTTGGAACCAGAGGGGGCGAACACGGGAGAAACTGGGCCATATTACCTGAGGACATCACAACCCTGTTGGAGATTTCCGGAAAGGAGTTTTCCTGGGAACAAAACAGAGGGGAATGACTTGTATACTTTCCTACGATGGACGGATCTTGCAGCTCCGCGCGGTCAGGCGGTGAAAGACTGATAGAGGAGGATTTCTTAGCCTTTACAGAAGGCTGGGGAAACATTCTATGCCTGTTTTTTTTTGCCTGACAGGATTCAGGAGCCAACCTGCGCCTTGGGCAGTCTTTTATCAAATGTCCTGTTTTGTGACAGAATGTGCATCTAAACGGGACTCCCCAAAAGTCCAGTCTTTGATCAATTTTTGAGTCCTTCCACGATATCACAACATGGTCTGGGAAACCACCTCTGAAGGCATTTTCAATGAGAACCCATGCAATTCTTTTATCTTTTCCCCCGAGACATCTTTGGTCGACGTAGACACACTTGCCTATTGCGTTTCCAATCGCCATAAGAGTTTCTATAGACCATAACTCCATGGGCAAACCCGGAAGCTTGACCCATATTAAATTGTTTGAGGGAGTGTTCTTCAGGGGGTCGAATCCAATATACCAATTGTAGAGGGCGAGAAAGCTTCTTTTGTGGACCCATGGCCGCTTCTAGATGGCTTCTCGGTCACTAGCGCTAATGAAATGAAAGCCATACTAGTCTTTCATGAGGGTTGAAATGATTGGGATATATCTAATCAGGGGCTTCCATTGAGCCTTCAGCCATTTCCGCATCGTGGCATCGTCCATTTCTGGAAAATGCCACTTGCCTACCAAGGCCAAGTCCTGTAAACTTGAGATGCGTTCTGTTAGAATGGAGCTGTCTAGGTGTAAAGCGGCAGGCGGAGGGGAGATTTTGACAGGTTTGCTGTTTTTATTATAAGTGTTTTCATGCTCGAGACTGCCCTTATATCTACCCAGGTCCCTGTGAATGGGGATGTTTTTATGGAGACATTTCCACGTGACGTATGCTTTAGATGACTCAGCGCCCATGTCGTCAAGAGATGATTGCCACACACCTGGAAACGTGGTGCCATCTCGGTCGGCTTCTGCTTGTATCGCTGCGCGGATCATGGCCTCCGTGGCCCCAGGATCCGACGAGCTGTCCATGGCACGACGGAGTTCCCACCTTGGCTTTTCCCAGTGTACCTTCAGTCCTAGCCAGATTGCCCAAATCGGGACTTACTTCCCGATTTGATGAGAGATGTCCTTTCCCTGCAGTGAAACACCTGGATGGGATAGGGCTAGAGGGGGGAATTAAGAATCCTCTGACGGAGGTACTGACAGATGGAAGGGTCGAGAGAAAAAATCCCTTTTCAAGGTGGAGCAAGAATCCCAAGGCGGCAAGAGGCAAGAACCTGAGAAGGAAATAAATCCTGGTGATGTAACCAGATATAGGACAGGATGGGGGAATGACAAGCATTAAATCTAAGACCTCTTCAAGTACTTGCCACATCAACCTTCGTACAAGCCTTCCAAAAACCAAAAAGATTTGAAGTCCTTGTATGGTCCTTGTCATACAGGCTTTGCTCGCAAATTTAAAAATTCCGGGATCCTGGAAAAATTTTCCGGCCCTGGAAAACCAGGGCAGACTATCTGCGAGGAGAAGCTCTTTGACTCACATGGGGGGAAATTTAGGACTGAGAATCAGGAAAAACATACCAAAACTTAGAGAGAGGCCATCCTACGTAATACCAAGAGGAATAGACAAGCTTTCAGACTTTCAGGATGAAAGGCCCTGGCATGAGCCTAGATTGAGACAACAGCAATACATTTCGATAATGAACCACCATGAACCTATATTAAACCGGAAATCAGAGCACGGTTTATAAAGAACTACGAAGTTCTTTAATGTCAGAGCGAAAGCTCGGATAAATCTGAACATGAAAATTTGAGAAGGTGCAGATTCAGGGGTAATAGGAGCAGGGACAAAATCTTTGACACTTTTGAACCAGAAAGAACAAAAGCTCTTATATAATCTGCTAAAAAATCGCAAAACGAGACTGTGCACCATATAATATCAGAGCTATCCCAAAACTTTGACACTTTTGAACCAGAAAGAACATAAGCTCTTATATAATCTGCTAAAAAATCACAAAACGAGACTGTGCACCATATAATATCAGAGCTATCCCAAATCTTCGAGACTGTGCACCAATTAATTTCAGAACTATCCCATACGTTAACCTTTAAGCAACTTCAAAACTGGACTAAGAGCAAAAAGAAATCTGACCTTTTACCCGGAAGCACGCCGAGGAGGGAGTCCGTCGCCGCGCGCCAGCAAGAACCAGAGTCAGGAAAACAGTTGCGGAAACTTTCAGGTAAGCCGATAACCCATTGGTAGCAGAGGAGCATGGCGAAAGAGAGAACGACGTGAGTAGAAAGAGTAGGAGTGAGGGAAGTTGTCCCTGCTGCTTACGCAGAGAGAGAAGAGCGGAAAAACTAAACCTTCTTCCAGCAGGGAGGCCAGGAACTTAGAGAAACTGCTGAGACCGACCTTGAGAGAAATGACCGTGTCCGAATGGAGCTACGCATGTGAAAAAGGTTCATCCGAGGGATAGACACGTCTCGGCTTAAAGGTGAAAGACGGAGTCACATAATTTAGAGAGATGGAGGTGGGAATGGCAAGAATACCTTACTCGAGACATGGACGCCATGGAAGACCGTTCCCTGGTTGGATGCTATTACCGGCAGCTCACCTCCTCGCGCCTCCCGGCAAACATCTTTTGGCAGACCATCTGCAACATATGCTCAATAGTAAACCATCCACCAATAAAATCATTATACTAGTGTTCAATTACAACTTCTGGTACAGTAATGGTAATGGGAAATTATTATTAGTGTCAACTAGTGCAACTGAGACTTCGTTCTTCACATGGTATCAATCTCTACTGTATACATGGAGAGTGTTTCTAATTTTTGTTTAATCGCCATGAACTTGTACAAAATAATGCTTTGAATTTTGAAGTTAAGATCTGGTTGGTGGAAAGAACTGAAAGTATTTTCAGACACGTTTTCCCCTCCTATGTGGTTTGTAAAACGCATTTCGTAAAGAAACATTCTTTAATCATTTCCAAATTCAAATCATTATTTCGTTTGATTAGGTGTGATGGCATATAGAAATAGAAATAGTTAAATTAGAGTAAAAAAATTGAATTAAGTTTAAATATAGTTAAATTACAATAAAAACATGGAATTTAAGTTAGTATTAAGGTTTAGAATTTCATCAATATAAAATTATAGTTTAAATATAATTAAACTAGAGTAAAAATATTGAATTCAAGTCACTGTTAAGGTTTAGAATTCAAGACCAAGATTGTTAAGGTTTAGAATTCAAGATCAAGATAGACAGACAGACCTTGATTTCAATGCCCGTGCAAATTAGCTTTAAAAAACTATAATATGTTCACCCTAGCAAGAAGATTTTGTTTTGGGTGGGAAAGTCTTACATACTTATTTCAACACCTCAGAATTGTTTTTTAACCCCTTGAGCCAAGAAATGAAGATATGGCAAGTTGAAATCAATTGGGGATCAAAGTTCCAACTTCAATTATTAAGTTTACGATACCACCAGCTCTTAGTGGACTTATAAAGATTTTCCATATTGTAACATATCATTAAATATATAATTATATTTTCATTTACATTTAAATTAGAATGACATATTCTCACATTTTTTTTAAATATCGTGGTTAATCATATTAATAAAATACAGTAGAATTAAATAGAACAACATTAATTTAATATATATAATAAAAATATAAATAATGTTTCTATCATCATAAATATAAATATATATATATAATATAATATATATAATGTTCTATCATAATAATAAAATAGGTCTCGAGTGTATGTATCTGAGTAGATGCCAATAAATTTGTGGTGTTCTCGAAATTTCTTTCATGACTTTTATGCTTTGAAGTTCACCACGCTAATGATGTCAGCTTCTAAAATACCAACAACATTTAATGACCTTGCCCTATAATAAGAATATTCAAATGTTAAAGGTTGAAGTTTGGTGCATATAAGATGCATATGTCCATATGATTATGATTAAATGTTGCCTCATTAATAAATTGTACAACTTGCAACATTAGAACATAACTGTTATGACAACCAAATTACTGTAAAATAAAGCTATAGCTAATGAAAATAAAGAAAAATAAAATAAGATATTTTAAAAAAAAATTATATTTCTTATAAGTTTAACTTTGGCAGAAGTGCTATACTGGATTTTAGACCCAATAGCAAAGTAATCATAGTCAATACCTACAGCTGCAAGAATAATAAATATTGTAAGTAATTATAAATTCTTTTAACATTGTGTATATTTATTATTACAATATAAATATTGTAGTGATACTTTTTTTAACACTGAGTGGTATTCAATATAAATAAATAAGTGTAAATGTAGTGTTGTTGTTGAGTACTTAATCTCACTTTCGCATGCAAAAAGTAAATAAAAAGCAAAAAGATACTATTATATAATAATTGTACTTATATTTAATATAATGATTTTTTATATATATATTTTCCAAAATTAAATATTTTATATAATAAATACATAAAATTATTGTTATTTCCTTATTGTTAAGGGTAAATTGAAATTGTTTTGTTAAAATATAGAATAAATTAACTTAGAATAACATGAACTTTTTAAATTAATGAATATCAAGAAATTTAAAATATTTTGTAATTATGAAATTATATGAAATTTAAAAATACTTAATAATATATTTTTTTAAATTAAAAATATAATTTTAATAAATTTAAAAAGTATAAAGTGAAAGTTGATTATTCATTGCACAGACCTTTTATGTTATAATATAATAATAAGTATTCATAAATCTCTTAAACAACAATACATGTTTATTATTGAATTTAAGCTTCCGTGATCCATATCAAGGTTTTTGAGAAGATTTTTCAGCGTAAATAACATTCCAATGCATTTGTCGACGCATTTTGAACCAACGAGTGTGGTTCATTGTCAAGACAAGTTGAAGATTGAGATCCAGGCTTCATGTTAAATAGACAGAGCAAAACATCTGATCTGAAATGGGGTTTGATAACTTGTTATGCTTACAAGAACTTCCCACTCAGTTAAGCAAATAAATGATCTAGCTTATATATGACATTTGCAGAATTAAATACTTGAAACATGTGTATGTCTTTTGGTTTTTAAACTGTTTAAGTGCTTTAAGTCCATTTGTTTATGCTGATATTAAAAACATATAACAACCATATAATGCAGCAAATAAACCTCTACACATAACAACAAATTTAATCTAGGAGTTCACCCGAATATCGTGGGCTATGTCTCCTTGAGCTTTTGTCATCTTGACTTGGCTCTTTGGGATTATGGTAAAGTTTCTTTTATAAATTCCACACTTAACTCCAAAGGTTACTGAACTGAACTAATGGAATTAGAATACCATTTATATCCCTGTCATTGTTGTTATCACTCTTGAAACAAATCTAAGCTCCTGTAGATTTGATTCCTTCAATTGGTGCTGTGAGCTACCCTGAGCTTCTTGATGGCACTAACTCCTTCAGAATTATTTAATTGTCTCTGAAACCTCATCTAATTCCTCCAGCACATATCAAACACCGAAAATAGACTGATCCTTTTCTCAAAATGAGCACTGCATCCTCAAACTAGGCCTTCCTCCACGATTGACACTAGGCTTCCTGAAACTTTCCTGTAGCATCTCGACCTTTAGAAGTCTTTGCTTTTGCAAATCCCTGCAATGGCTTCAGAATGCTCATTATAGTCAAGAATGACTATTGGTTTACTGAGAACAAGTACTGGTAGCTCTTACAACTGCCTCTAACTCTTGGTGGCCCCGAGCTCCAAAATCTCCCTGGATGAAAATCTCTATGAAGATGACTTCTTTAGCTTCTCTAGACTGTTCCATTGGCTTCAGAAGGCTCCAATTAGCCTATCTAGCGTCTTGTTTCACTCCCTCTGGTCGAAAACTGCTCCTAGAGGGCATTTAGTCAATATCCCCTAGAGATACTCCACCAAATTTGGTGATCTGCACCTAACTCCATTTAAATTCAGCATAGCTGCCTAAGCTTATCTGCTCTGCCAAGCTAAACCGTCGGAGGTGAGTTGTTACAATAAATGTTGGGCGCATATGGCGGTATAACCTCGACGGTTAGGCTAATGCTGGCAGTCGTGGTAACATGCAACTGCGTGGGAAGGCGCTGCAATTGGCGGTTAATTCGCGTCGGGTCATGTGAACAATTTTCGGGGATTGTTGGTAGTCCTAACCCCCAATCCTCTAACCGTTACAAAACAAATATGCCATGTATCCAAAACATGTTAAGAAACAATGTTAGGCAGAGTTGGTAGAGCGATGTTTTGTCTTGCTGGAGGTCGTAGGTTCGATTTTGTTGGACCCCTAACAAATTTTCCATAACCATTCATGGCCATGTGGCGGCCTCCAAGCTTGCCACGTGTCGGCACCTGATTGGTCCCTAAAAAAGAATATTTTAGGGAATATTCCTTGGAATATATATATATATATATATAATATATATATATATATATATAATAATAAAATATATAATTTTTGCAAAAACCAAATTAATCTTGGTCAAATGTCCAAAAATTGCAGTTTACTAGACTTTTTCAAATTGCGATAACTCCTTCATATGGTGTTGATTTTTCGAACCATTCGCGGTGCCAGAATCAGGAAAACGAGATCTATCAAGTCGCTCAGGTTCGACACTCTTTAGAACACTTTGAAATTTGAGCTATCACTTAGGTCATTGATCAATCTCATCAACATCCAACGACTATATTTGACTAGGCAACGACTATATTGAACTTGCCAGCTAGTATGGCTAACGACTATATTTGACTGGAAAACGGCTAACCAGACTGGACCGAGGGATATCCACAGGAGAATATAATGGTTAAAAAGTTAATAATTTAGTTAAATGCTTATTATCATTTTTAAATCTAAATTAATTAATGAGAAATAATTAGTTATTGAAATGACCTATATTTAAGTAAAATAAATAAATCTTTAGTTAGTTACTTTAAATCAAATATAAACTAGATAATGTATTTATGGAAAATGAACTAAACATATTATTATATATATATATATATAATATATAGTATATATATATATATATATATAAATATATATATAATAGTAATACTACATTACATAATTAGCTAATTAGTAAATAACGGTAAGTTAGTTTTAATTATATTTTAAATTGTAAAAAAGGGGGCCCAAATTAAATTTTTAAAAATTAAACAAAAAAATAATAAACTTAAAATAGTTTAATAGAAGTTAGTTTTAATTATATTAAATTAAAAGGGGGCAATTTAAATAGTTAATGTAAAGTTAGTTTAATATCTATATAAATAAGGTAACGAATTACTTAAAATTAAAAGGGTTGACATTAAATTTATATAAGGGCTATATAATTAAATATTAGGTATTATATTAAAATCATATAATTAAACATTTAGTTAATTAATTGTAAGATAGTCTTTATTCATATTTAATCAAAGGGGTTAA
>APFE030152018.1:0-10901 GCA_000404065.3 Pinus taeda
TATTGACTATCGGGCATTGAACAAGATCATTTTCCATAATAGGTACCCGATCCCATGGATTGATGACCTCCTGGACCAACTAAAGGGGGCAAAATCTTTTAGCAAGATTGATCTGAAGTCAGGATATCACCAGGTACCAATCGAAACCTCTGATGTGTGGTTACATGCCTCTGAACTGTAAAGGCTACATTGTGGCGGACTATCTGTCCTTTTACAAAATGTGACTTGTTACTTATAGTATTTTTCAGTTACAATACCACGAGTCAATTCCATGGATGAATGAATACCATGGGTGGATTTTAAAATACCACGAGCAAATGCCATTTACAATACCATGGGTAAATTCCATGGGTCAATGAATAATATGGGTGGATGAGTACCATGGGTTGATGCCAATTTCCATTTGGATCATCATCTCTGGTCAATCCCACTCTCTCTGAATGTGAATACCATGAGTCTATTTCTAACCAACCATTGTTCGAAGAAATGGTTGACTTGATTCCTCTTTCAATTGATCGTATCTATCCTTTAGAGATTGAAGTTTGTACCTCTCAAGTTCTTCTAGTTTCTTCAAATTCCAACTAATTAAGGAGAAATACTCTTGTTACCATGGTATAGGGGGGTGATCCTCCTATTCCCAGTGTACAAGGAGGCGATCCTCCTATTCTTGTAACACAAGAGTGTAATTCTCCCATTCCCATGGAACCCCATCCAAGTAGTATGGTCGTTTCCTTTGATTGGAGTCGGTTGACAAGATATCGTCTACCTTCTTATGTTCCATTCCACATCACAGTGCAAGCTTATAATATGGTTGTACATAGCACAATTATAGATGAAGGAGTGTCTATTAGTATTCTATCCTAAATTTCCTAGTAAGCTTTAGGTTCTCCCCAACTTCTACTCATTACCTAGAATTTGTTAGCTTTTAAAAGAGGAACCAATCAACAATTAGGGATCGTTCCTTAGTTTCCCATTACTTTGGGGGGACGGAATCCATATATATTGATGTGATGGTTGTCCAAGGTCCTTTATATTTAATATACTCCTTGGTCATGACTATGTTTATATCATTGGATCTCTTGTCTCTTCTCTTCTTCATGTCATATGTTTCCTGCGTGAAGGAAGAATTATGACCATTGATCAGCTATCATTCATTGGTCCTAATTCAGTTCCCAATCAACCATCTTTCCTAAATGGTCCTCGCAGTCAAGTGGTATATTCCCTGCCATAGGTTAATTATATGGCCACCTGTTCCATTCCCTCCTTAATTGATGATTTATTCATTGATATAGTGCATCGTGTACTAGGGACATTGGAAATAGATATTTCCATCAGATCCCTTAATAGGTATCCCTTCTAGAGTGTTGTTCTCCCATCTGATGAAAACTTCATGGAGTTCATGGTCTCTTATATTCCATGATCAATGTGTCATGAGGATAATTCTTTTACTATGTCAATCTTGTTAAAAAATGAAATAGGTCCCCATGAGGGTAGTTCATTTACTATGTAAACCTCGTTAAAAATGAAATAGGTCCCCATGAGGATAATTCTTTTACTATGTCAACCTTGTTAAAAGATGAAATAGGTTCCCATAAGGATAGTTCTTTTACTACGTCAACTTCATTAAAAAATGAAATAGGTGTGGAGCACAATTCCTTTTCTTGTGTCAAGAACATTAAAAAATAAAGGATGGTGTCATGAGCGTCGTTCTTTTCCTATCTCAAACTTGTTAAAAATTGAAACAAAAACCATTCCAATTTCATTCTTTTATTAGATCTTGTAAAATCCTAGTCAATTCTTTCACTTGATGTCGTAAGTGAACATTCATTCAATCCACCTATTAGTAACTAGTACTCTACTTCGGTGAATGAAATGAAGCTTGGGGGGCATGTAACTCAAATTGAGTCATTATGTTGGAGGCATGCAAAATCATCTCAATCATAGTTTATCTTTGCTTCAATCTTGTGTAAAAAATGAAACCAAAACCAAACATAGTTTGTCTCTGTTTCAAGATTGTGAAAAAATGAAACCAAATCCAAGCATAGTTTATTCCCATGTTTCAAGCTTCTAAAAAAATGAAACCATCTTCAAGTATACTGAAGCATAGTTTTCCATGTTTCAATCTTGTCTAAAAATGAGACCATTTCCATTTTACTACTCGTGATTAACATTTATATCAAGCTATTTTTGCTAAATGAGCCTTGGGTTTTTCATTCCATCGTCACCATCTCTTTGGCTGAACATATGCTTTCACTTGGTTGTTTTACCCTTTCTTAAGGAATGTCTATGATGAGTGGTCTTATTAGTCAGCCTCTTGACCTTTACATGTTTTGAGTAGTTCCACCTTGGCCGGAACTAGTTCCTATCATTTTATACCACTCATTCCTCCAGGTGGAGTCATCTTTCAGCTCTTTTCAGACTCCAAAAATATGAAAAGATTACCAAGCACTCGTATTTTGAAACTCATAAAAGTAAATGAAAAGGCAACCTACTTAGTATAATTTTAACCTTTTTTGGACTGGGATAGACTCTTGTATGAAAAAGGGAAACCTTAGTTGACCATGACTAAGAGGTTCTCACAAATATCATTTTCTACCTTTTCGGATTCAAGAGACTATCTACAAAAACGAACCCTTGGATTTTTCCTTTTCACCTCTTTTTCAAACTCTATTAACAAGAAAAATACATTGAGTTACTCCTTCATCGGACTCGTAAAACTTAAACGACACAGGACTTGTCACCATGAAGAGACCGAGTTACTCCTTCCTAACACTCATTAAATTTACTAGGATCAATTCATTTGAAGGATGAACTAATACAACAAGCATATGGTATCCTCTTCAAGTTTGTACTTAAAAATAAACATGTACTTGCTAGCGATAGTGGGGAAAAACGAAAGTAAATGTGTCTTTTATTTTGTGTAAAGGCAACATGTTCCTATTGAACATGACATTCATATGCATCTCATGTTGGCTTTGGGATATATTCTCTTTGCCACTTTCCATCATGGGTTCAGGAAATCCTTTTTTCTCTGATTTAATCACCCTTATTATCATTATGACCTCCGATTCGATTTTGAGTCAAGTGTTGCCAAACTCCGGAGTCGTCTCACTGATATGTTGAAGAGAAGTCCTATCTTCAAAATTAAAATGTCTTCTATGTATGTGACCCTCTCTACAACAATCGTGAATCACTCCTATAATTTCAAGATATCCTACATTTGGTGTCGATGATGTGGGAAACATTATGGCCCTCCCAGTGATCACTTCTTGTCGACTTCAGTTGATCTAAGAATTTTATCTAGAAACTGCCTTTCAGTATCTAGAGCTTCTATGCCTCAATGGGAATTTCTTCATGTTCGATGACATGCTTACATCATTGGACTTTGATTGAATGATTTGAAAAGTGGTTGACTTCAGCTCACATATTCACACATGTAGATTGTACTGATGCACCTTGAGGGTCATCGGCATTATTAGTGGTTTCTATAGCGCATGTTAACAGTTTGCATTACTGACTAGTACTCAGGTCATTTATACCATGTTTGATGTCATCACACCTATTCACATGGTTAGGTTCATACTTTGGTTAGGATAGAGATGAAGACCCTAGATCTCATCTATTAAAATATAGGTTACGGGGATTTATTGAGTATTAATGATTGTATACATGATCCTTTTCATATGTACGGTTGTGTCCATGACATGGATCCTTAGGCATGATCCTTTTCATATGAATGGTTGTGTCTATGTCATGGATCCATCAACATTATCCTTTTTAGATGGATGGATGCATTCATATTGTTGATTCATGTATTATATTTTGATGCATGTTCAGATGTATTATCAGGAATAGGTATATATCCAAGATGCCATATATTGTCTCATGCTTGATTTGCAGGTCTCTTGATGGTAGCATGCCAAGCTCCATAGCTTAACTGATAAAGCACTTCAACCATCACTTCATGTGCTGATTTCATTCTTTAGGGGCATTTTTTACACAATATTTTGTCACATTCCCAACTCTATACCTAAAGTGTTGTCCTTTGTCCCACTGTTGCCACAAATGTCGTAAAGCGACAAAAGTTGTGTAAACTCATTCACCATGAATTATAGGCCCAATACATCCCTCAAGAGATATATAACTAATGTCTTCAAACAGTTATGGAAAAACATGAAAACCCCCTAATTTGCAAGGCCTATGCTACTTTTAGTAGGAAAATTCGTGATGGTAACCTTTTGTCGAACTAGTGACTAGCAATGGAAGTGTGACTTTTGATAGGAAATCTGCATTGTTCCTCTTTAGGCAGTTTCTCCAAAAATGTAGCAGAATATTCTCTTATGAGAAGCCTCGAGAACGATGACCCGGTAGTTGTTCGATGATGATATGTGATGAGCCTCATCATTGGGTAATTACTTGGGCCTTAATTCACCTCCTAGCCTAGTCAAACCAACTTTTCTCATAACTTATTACTTGTTTTTTATTATATTTTGTTTATGAGGTGAGTTAGAATTGGATAGTATGCTTAGTGGGCTAATATGCATTGAATGCATGATTAAAAGAGAAAATCAAGGAAATTTGGCAAAGACTAAGGTCAAATCTCGAATAGGAAGAAGGATAGGGATTGTAAGGGGTAAATCCTCCTCATTTACTACTCCTCCATTCAAATATTCCTCCATTCATCACATGAACTCAGATTGCAAAGAACCAAATCATGAGGATTAGAAGGTAGTTGAGCAAGTGAGAGATAAAGCACCAGTTTATCTCGAGTTTGGGAGTTGAGCCTCCCTAATTTTAGGGAATTCGTTGGGGGCTTTAGTAGTATAAGTAGAGTGGCCAAGGACCTCAGTAGGATTTGGATTCTTATTGTAAAAATCTAAGCTATTTTCGAGCTGCAAGACTTGTGAAAGTTCTATTGATGTAACTTGATGCTTTTGTAATAAAAATGAGTTTCGTTTTGAGCCAAAATTGAGTTAACACAAAGGGCTGAAGCTCTTGGATTAGGGCCCAACCCTAGCATCCAAGGATCCTCTTTCTTTTACATGTATTTTTAGTTTAGTTTCATAACTTGATTGATTTGATTTTTATATGCATTTCCATTACAAGTAGTGTAGATTAGATTGGTTGTTTATTAGTTTGCTTCCATTTGTGCCTTTTTTCAAGTATCAGGTTAGCAAGGAGAAAAAGGATCACCACAAGTTTTTCAGTAGGTGTCTCAACCTCACTTCCTCCCTTTGGGATCATGACTTGAGGAAGGGATCCTTAAGTATCCCCAAAAACACAGATTTCTAGTTCTTTTATGAGCTTTGGAGTTTGTTGTATTTTAATTAGTATTTGTTTAGTTTTTCAAGGTGGATTTACATTATCATATTTTCCATCTCCATTTCTATGGTAGATATTGTCCAAGCTTTCATTCCTTTCAACAACTTTCCTCATGCATAGTGTAGACAGTTAATTCATTAATTCTGCTTTTCTAGTTTATGGAAATGTATATTGTTTGCATAGCTTTTTGGAAAATGTACATGTTTTATGCAAAGGAGGTGCTTCAGGAGGTGACTAAGACTTCATAGCTAGCAACTAACTTCCACTCCATCCACCTTAGCCATCACTTGTTTTCACCATCACCTTCACTAGTTTCTCATCATTTTTCATAGAAATTCTTCCATGCACATTAAGCGAATCCAACCATCTACTATCTTAGATATTGACTCCTCAGTGACCCTAGACATTCTCCCACTCCATTCCACCCATCACACACCTTTCCTAAGCCTCCCATCACCTCTAACACGTCACATTTTTCTCTTGGCTATATCTTGTATCTTTCGTGTAATTTCTATAGGATCATCTTGTAGGTTTCTAGTACATCGTGTAGTTTTTCTTGAAATGGCATGTTTTGAGGCTGAATTGATGGAAAACCTCTAGGAAGTCACCAAAAGCCTCTCGGGGGTCCTCCACGCCACCCAACCATCTCATAACCCTTCTAGCCATCCTCAAACATCCTTAATTCACCTGCCACATCCACAAAAACAATTAGTTTGCATACTTGATTTTGCATAAAAAGACAAAAAAGAAAAACCAAATTCAGTTTAGTCTCTTTACTTGCACATTAGTGGTTTTATGCTTCTTACTTCCACAACTTATATAGTAGCATTTGTTTAATGTTTATTTATAATTTTTGCCTAGCATAGCTTCTTAAATGGTTAATTAGGGAATGGTGTGATTTAGAATTACATGTCGACCTTCTCCATTATTGTAGTAGAGTAACTCTATCATAGAGTAGATTTAACTTTCTTCCATCAAAGCATCAAGCTTTTTTTGACTCCATATAAGTTTGGCTTGGAACCCTAGTGGTCTCTCACCATAAAAATAGGGAGAACAGGTAGAACCATCACTTTTACTTGTGCATACAACACTGTCACCTCCAAGTTTGTATGAACCCGAGGTTGATAAGTAAAGCTGGTAGCCTAGGAGTTGCAGCATCCTTGCTGCAATACTGGAACTCATCAATATGGTCAAGTACTCCGATTTAGAGCCATTTATCCTACCTTTAGGGATATTACCTTTGGGATAAGTATCTTCTTCCCCATTTGGTGGATCTCTAACTCCCTCTCCCTCACTATAAATTCATTCTTCACTTTCCTCAATGGGTTGGTCAATGTTGGTTACCATTCTTTTGCTCAATTCTTCTTAGATGTAACCATTTTGGTGAGAGAGGAAAGGAGAGCTTATTATGTTTGGCTTGGACTTGGAACCATCCTGAAGGATGCCTTCAACATCAAGGCACTAGTTGTATGCTTCCCTCTCCTATTTAGTCATTAATACAAAGCATGTTTTACTTCCCATAAGCTTGTCTATGCTATTTTTATTAGTACCATACTCCTTGATATGTTGTATAAATTATATTGGAATATATATATTATGATATCTCTTGTTGTTGTATTTTGAACTCTCTTGCAGGTATTTAGACTATCAGGATCATCATCAAAAGTCGATCACATAGGAAAGAGGTAGGCCATCTCCCTTTCTCATTTGTCATTCTGATCTAGGTTAGGGAAGTTTGCATTTTTTGTCATAGTTGTTACTAGACCCACATATTGGGCTAGAGGAGATCACCTCTATTCGTAGAAGGGATTGTCTAGTTAACAATGACTATGGCCTAAGAGATCCA
This sequence comes from Pinus taeda, assembly GCA_000404065.3. Taxonomy (NCBI): domain Eukaryota; kingdom Viridiplantae; phylum Streptophyta; class Pinopsida; order Pinales; family Pinaceae; genus Pinus; species Pinus taeda. Next base: position 7,169 of record APFE030152018.1, read on the forward strand.
GAGCATCAGTGGGACTGAGGGACAAGTTGTATAAGTGACTGACTTGTCTCCTCAAGGTTTTGTTGATGATGTCAGATGACTGTGGATGATGTTTATGATAATTCCACTTCCTTAAGGTCACATAGGAGGTCAAATATGATCATAGTAGCCTCTTGTGTAATGGAGCTCCTATGTCTAAACTTAGGAAAATTAAAAAATTACTGGGTATTATTCAAAGTATGGGTGAGAATGATCTAGAAGGCAGATCAAGTCATGTTTTAATCTTAGCCATTGATTAGAGACTTAATCTCAATCGTAGAAGACTCAATAGGAAAAGTATAATATGGAGGCTTGGGGTTGATTTGGAAACACACAGAGAGAACCAATTGATGTGGAGTTTTATTTTTGGGGCTAGAAAGCTGAGAAATTCAAACTAAGTGATCATTTTGTAACAGAGGGACAGAGAGAATGTAGGAGGACTTTCTAGAGAATACTGACAAAGAGGAGGAAAGAGATTGTAGAGAGGCAGTTTTATCACTCAGAATATTTCCCTAGAAGTTATTAGAAGAGGGAATAGACCGAGGTAAAAACAAACCAATCTTTAAGTATAGGCTCTAGCCAACCTATGACTCAAAGAGGGCTCTCTCTATATAATTTAGTTTTGTTTGCAGGGATTTTAGGCTAGTTCTTAAAGTTCAAGGGGTTTTGATTTCTATTGAAGGATGAATGGTGGAATCATTAAAATAGATGGATAGAATGAAGTCTCTGGACCATGGGGCTAGGGAGTCAAAGAAGGACAGTAGAACTGGGATAAACTCATTAAAGGGAGTGTTCAAAGGCCAAGCTAGCAGAGTGAAGTATAGGTCTTATGGTCGGATGGGTGAAATTATCTTAACTAGGGTGAGAGAGCACTTAAGAATTCTCAAACTAAGAATAAAATGAGGAACAAAGGATAATAATGAGCAAAGGGAAATTACGAATCCTTTACTAGATATTAGAGCGAAACTACCTAAACTAAGGATCAATCAAGACTTCCTTAACTTAGATAATTAGCAAAAAAAAATTAAATGCATAATAGTTAAGACAGAGTAAAATGAAGCAAATTATGAGATATAATTCCATATTATAGCATTCAAATTTCAGATACATTAAATATTATGGAAAAATGTTTAAATAAATAGAACAATAGAAGAGAAAATACTTGTTTGTACTTCGCACTACACATAATCCTGTGAAATCTCTTCGATTTATTCATTAATCCAGCTTGCTGGTCCAAATAGTTGTACGATAGCTTACAGTCTTCAATCAAGAAAGTCTGTAGAAATGTCTAGGAATCCACCCTACATACTTCAATTTGTGAAGTATTTATACAAAAAATTATTACAAAATATTTCAAACTAACTTGAGATTTAATTTAGGAAATACAAATATGTTCTTGCAAGAAGATAGAGACAGTTAATGAATTGTTTCATGTTGTCCCTTTCTATTTGGTACTGCTGGATTTTATGGTTGGATTTGTAGCCCTTTGTGTTGGCTTGTAGTTGAGATGTTTCACGTTGGAATCTTCTTCAACTTTTATCTTTCACCTGATACTCTTTGACCCTGATATTCTTTGACTATGCTACCTTGTTTTCATTTGTTTACCTAGATGCTCTCATTTTTACTGTGTAGTAACATTTAGCTGTAAATTTATCACAATAAATCAATAATTGTCTCCCACCATTCTGCATCAGGCAATTTTACATTCATCACCCTCCTATAGATCTCATCATCTTCAGTATATTTGGAAAAATTGGGTTTGGTGAGAAATAATTGTTTTATCTCATGCTCAAGAAAAAAAAAGTTTTCAAATATGTTGTACAAAACTTTGCCTGTTGGTAGTGCTTTTATGGATGAAGATTTGGCATGTTCCTTAGCCAACTGTCTGACTATGTTACCATAGTCCAACTGTGTCATGAGTTTTTCATTGATAACCAAAGCACTAGGCAAACCTTTCTCCCTGAAAATTTGGAATTTAGCCATGAACCTATCAATGGCTACCTGCATATTGTGGCACTTTTCTTCTAAGCTAAGCATAAGGTTCCTTTTGGAAAGGACCTTCCTTATTGCAAAAATGGTCTTAGTCCTATCTTCTATATTTAGCTCATGGAGCTCAAATCTATTCTTGCTATTGAGGAAGTCGATGAGTCTATTGGCATCCTCAGGCTTATCTCCCAACTCCTCCTTGACTTTCGGGATAGCTTATGTAGCTATCTTTATTAGCTCTATTTGTTCTAAAATAACTTGAATTGATGGCCAAATATCATTGACAGAATCAATGATATTGGCCCACAACATTTCCTTGGTTTTCCCAAGGGGCTTCTCGAGTGTTAAGTCTTTCTCTATGACTTTCATTCTTTCACTCATTCTTTTGACCTTCTGTGGTTCTTCCTTTTGCTTAAACTGGGCAAGTTTGTAGTTATTTTCCAAAATTTCCACCCTTTCTCTCAGCCTGTTCATTTCTATAGCCTAGATAGACATTTTTTCCATGGCTTTAACCAATTATGTTTCTTTCTCTCCTGAAGCACCTGCTACTGTTGTAGATTTTTCTATTACTGGCAATGTTGTGGTAGGTGGAGTTGTTGGTGCCAGTGAAGCTGCCAGTGTAGAAGGGACTGCCATGGATACTATAGGGATGACATCCTTTGAAGTTGTGGCCAAGTCACTTTGCTTCAATTGAATTAAAGCATCCAACTCCTTTTCTGTCTACTTTAACTGGCCATTGAGCTTTAGGACAAGTTCCATCAACTCCTCATGTCTAGTTTGGCTCTCTACGACTTCTAGAGTTTGAGGATGTTGCAGCTATGGTATTTTCAATTACCTATTAAGTGCAGCAACATCATCATTTTATTTTTTATAAGCTGCTTTGTAGCTTTTATATCCTTAGGATCGTGTCCCAATTCAATCACTAACTCCTCTAAGGAATTGATCCTTGTATCCCTAGCCTGTGAGGATGCCTTCTCTAGCTAAAATTAAGCAGAAATGTTATTCAAAGTGTTATGTCCCTGATGAGAAACTATTGCCTTATGTGTCATGGTGGAGTATACCATCTCTCCAACATGTTTGTGCAATTCAATCTGGCCTATGGGATTAATATCCCTGACCAACACTTCAAAGTCAACCCTCTAGAAATCAGATGATGTCTTGGGTTGCTGAGCTGTACGATTGATGATAGACATCTATGTTTCCAATAAAACTAGTGTCTATTTAGATCTGCTAGTCCCACTAAGATGGGTAGTTATCTTAGAAACAAACAATTCAAAGTAACTTGTGTTTTCCTTGATGGGAGATAGATGAGAGAGAAGCAAAGAGCACCAACCTTAGTCTTTCGCTTGGCTCCTTACTTGTTTCCTCTCTCCTTTGATAGAGCATCACCACTCCTTTCTCAGTTGTCCCACTTCAAAGAATACCTGTAGAGTCAAAGCAGCAAAATACCATCAAAGCATAGAGATCTATGATACCATAAACAATGTAGAATCATATGTACATTAACCATACAAATGCATACGCAAATACAAGATTCAGAAATAAGAAAGCATATGAAGGAAAACTCAAATAGCTTTATTGATAGAATTAGAAGAGAGGATTATCACCCAGTTGTCTGATCTAGAGCCATCCTCCTAGCATGAAAGCCCTCTTCACCTCATGCAAAAATAGATCACCCAACAATACAATGTTTCATTGAGAAACCAACAACACTTCCTTATAAAATACA
>APFE030152025.1:11156-28213 GCA_000404065.3 Pinus taeda
GATGCATTGACAAAATCTGTGAGCTCTGAGAAGTTCTCTTGGTGTAGAGAAACAATGGGCGTTTCAGGGCTAGAAAAATGACTAAGCTCTCCTGTGGCCCCCTGTGGAAAGAAAACAACAATTGGGAGATTGTTGGGTTGTGAGATTTTTTCTATTTGAGACACTATGACATTGTCTAGAAATGGAGACCTCTGAGCATTAGAGGATCCCAAAAATGACTTAGCTGAGTAATTTCCAATGATGTTACTGGTGAAGGCAATAGGTTCATTACTTCCCTCAAGGTCAATGACTGTATATTTCATGAACTTTTCTCGGTCTACCCTGGTTTGGTTTGGTTTACAATTATGTGGAAACCACATGTGAGACCAATCAGTTGCGAAGTAACCATGAAACTTTTCAAACCAATCCCTACTTAGGATTAAACCATAAAATTGATGGATATCAACCATTAAAATATCAATCATTTGTGAAACTTTTGGATTAGAGGAAAGCCTAATTGAAACTGATGTTATTTCTCTAAGTACCTCTACTTTTGTCCTGTCTAATGTTGGGTTGTGTTATATTCTTTCCACGACTAACCTACGTAGTGAATCGGGGGGTTAGAGGGGGGGCGGAGCCCCCCCTTCATTGTGCCGATTGCGCAGCGGGGGGGGCACAGGGGGGGGTTAAGGGGCCGAGTAGCCCGAACTCGAGAAATTTTTTTTTGGACCCTATATTAGGTTGGGTGAACCTACCTATGGTTTTCGGTCCATGGTTTTGGACGCGATGGTTTTCGGTCCATGGTATTGGATGCTTCGGCATGTATAAATATGTATTGTAACATTGAAAGGAATATAATGAAAAATCAAGCTGGTAGTCTCGGTTTTGAGATCTAGTGGGAAATCTCTGTGTATATGTGTTTTATGTGTTATGCTCTCGCATTTTTATTTTTCCTGTGATTTAGAATTCTTATGCAGGTAATTTCTGTATGGGGTTAAAACCTGCATCTAATTGAACTATGTGCATCACAGGTTTTTGAGGTGTTATATTCAATTTGGTGCACATAGCTCTTGGCATAATATTTGAAGAGGATCCTGAATGAATAAGACATTTATGAACATTCCTGTTGAAAATTTTATAAGTAAGCGGAAATGGAGGAATATGAGAAATAGATCTATCACCGATTAGGACTAAATCTGAAGGATCTACTTTGTTGGAAAATGATGGAGGTTTTCCCATATCGTACGTAGCTTGAGTAACTACAATAGATGGTAGAGGGGATACATGAACTGCTTTTAATTCTCTTAATAAAAATTTCTATTGTTTCTTGAGTTTAGTGAGTTCATGCAATGAAATTGTAGGTTTTAACCTTGTACAAAAATTACCTGCATATGAATTCTAAAACACAGAAAATAAACAATGTGAGGGCATAACACATAAAAAACACATACATAGAGATATTCCACTGGATCCCAAAACCAGGATTACCAGCTTGATTTTTCATTATGCTCCTTTCAATGTTAAAATACATATATACATGTTGAAGCATCCAATACCATGGACCGAAAACCATCATGTCCGAAACCATTTGCAAAAACCATGCCCAAAACCATAGGTATGTTCACCCTACCTAATATAGGGTGGCTAGTCGTGGAAGGAATTTAACACAATTCAACATTCTTCCACTTATTGTTTTCTTTCTACAGAGGGCCATAGGAGATCTTAGTAATTTATCTAGTCCTGCAACACCCATTGTTTCTCTACACCAAGAGAACTTCTCGGAGCTCACATATTTTGTCAATGCATCTACAGTATTTTCAAAGTGTCCACCTTTACCAGCAACACCCTTTTTTCTTCTATCATATCCCTCACAAAGTGATACTAAACATCAATGCTCTTTGTCTTTGAATGGTAAGTAGAGTTCTTTGCCAAGAAAATTGCACTGTGGCTATCACAATCTACCCTTATAGCTCCCTGTACTAACCCCATACTTGAACACAATATTTGTAACCAAACTACTTCCTTGCTTGCATGAGTGGCTGCCATGTATTCTACCTCTGTAGTTGATAGTGCCGCTACAGATTGTTTCTTACTCATCCAACTGATTGCACCTCCAAATAGGTTAAACACATACCCACTTGTAGAGCTTCTCTAATCCAGATCTCCAGCCTAGTCTGCTTCAACAAAGCCACGAATATCCAAAACTTTGTATGATCCTAGTCTTCCTTAGTAGCACAAACCGTAATCACTAGTGCCACGCAACTACCTAAAAACCCGCTTCACTATTGTCCAATGCTCCTTCCTTGGTTTTGACATAAACCTACTCAATTCTCCCACTGCATGTGCAATGTCTAGTTTAGTATAGACCATCGCATACATCAGGCTGCTGACTGCACTTGCATATGAAACATGGGACATGTCCTCTTCCTCTTCTTGTGTCTTGGGACACTATTCAGCAGATAACTTTACACCAAAAGGAATATGAACCTTCACCGGTTTACTATCTTGCATATTAAACCTTTGTAGTATCGTCTCGATGTACTTCCTCTAGTTTAACCAAAGCTTCTTCTTTGCCTGATCTCTTTTAATTTCCATTCCCAAAATATAGTTTGCAGCACCAAGATCTTTCATGTCGAATTTGGAGGAGAATTGGGTCTTCAAATCCTAGATAATTTCTTTGTCATTTCAAACTAGCAACATATCATTCACATACAATACCAAATAAATAACACGGTTGCCAATTAATTTAAAATACACATAGTGATTTGCGTTTATTTTGCTGAAGCCAAGTCCTCGTATGAATGTATCAAATTTCTAATACCACATCCTTGGTGATTGTTTTAACCCATACAGAGACTTCTTTAACTTGCATACTAGTTCTTTCTTACCCTTCACTGCAAAGCCTTAAAATTGCTTCATGTAGATATCCTCTTCTAGATCCCCATGAAGAAATGTTGTCTTCACATCCATCTGTTCTACCTCAAAATCAAAAGAAACAACAACAAATAAAATTAATCTAATAGAAGCTACCTTGGAAATAGGAGAAAAAATATCAACAAAATCAATTCTCGGCACCTGGGAATAACCTTTTGCTACCAACCAAGCTTTGTATTTCTCCACCTTTCCTTCTACATTTGTCTTCTTCTTGAACACCCATTTTCTTCCAATGGGTTTCCTTCCAGCTGGCAACTCTACCAGATCACAAGCCTCATTTTTGTGCAAAGATGCCATTTCATCAACCATGGCCTCTTTCCGGAGTTTTCCACCCTCTGAATCTACTACTTCCTTCACAGTTCTGTGATCATCATCAGTAATAGACAAAGAAAAATTTTCATTGAAAGCAAATGGACTATACCTTTCTTGTTGCCCTCTTTCTCGAACTGATCTTCTCACAACCGGAGTTTGTAGCTCTTCATCTTCTCATTCCTCTTCTACCGTAGAGTCTGATTCTTCCTCCTTTAGCTCAAACTTTATCTTCTTAGGTTCCTTTGATGTCACTTCATGTTTAATAACATCTTTCACCTCTCTAAACAACACATCTCGACTATACACAACCTTCCTTGTTACTAGGTTCCAAATCTTATGACCCTTTAAACCATCCTTATACCCAATAAATATGTAATTTTCAGATTTACTATCCAACTTGGTTCTTTTCTCCTTTGGAATATGTACATGTGCATCACATCCAAATACCCTTAGATGTGAAAGATATGGTTTCTTTCTAGTCCATATCCCTTGTGGAGTCTTATCCTCCAACATTGATGAAGGTGATTTGTTGACTAGGTAACATGCTATCTCCACAGCCTCTGCCCAGAATTCCTATCCTAACTCGACACCATTGAGCATGCTTCTTGCCCTTTCCATCAATATCTTGTTCATTCATTCTACAACTCCATTTTTCTCAGGTGTGTTTGGAGTAGTCTTTTGTTGTGCTATACCACACTTCTTACAGAATTCTTCAAATTCCTTGCTGAAAAACTCTCCACCCTTATCTGTCCTCAACACCTTTATCGTCTTCTATGTCTAGTTTTCCACCATAGCCTTAAATTCTTTAAACCCGTCAAAGACTTCAGGTTTCTTCTTGAGGAAATATACCCATGTATTCGTTGAGAATTCATCTATAAAAGATACATAGTACATAGACTTACCCAATGATGGAACCTTCACAGGTCCAAACACATCACTATGCACAAGCTCTAATATCTGTTTCACCCTCTTACCACCAGAGGTGAAACTCACCCGATTCTACTTCCCATATGCCCAAATTTCACAGAAATCAAAATCCAGAGAGCTATTAGTCATACCTTCTACCATAAATTTACCATGAAGTATTCAAAGGCCCTCCTCTCCAAGATGTCCAAGCCTTTAATTCCATAGCATGGTATTTTCTCTAGAGACCACTAGATTTTCTGCTCCACTTTCAGGAACAACAGAACTGTTGCACCCATCAATAACAGTGCTACCTTACAGTTGTACAGAGTTCCAATCCGAACCCCCCGCGTTAATACCAGTGCTCCCCAGATCATCTTGTAGGTATCTTTCTCAAACACTAATTTTACACTTGCATCATCTAGCTTGCTTACAGAAATCATATTTCTAGCTAATGTAGGAATATGCACAACACCCAAAAGTTTTCTTGACTTTTCTGTGACCAACGATTCTAGCCTTCCTGTCATCCCCCAAGGAGACATCGCCACCATCATATTTCTCATACTCGTAGAACCACTCTCTATGGGGAGTGAAGTGAAAGGATGCACTTGAGTCAATCAACCATGCCTCATGATCTACATGTCTACTTGAAGAAGCCAATTACACATCCCCACCTTCATCTAAGGTAGTTTCTGCCTCTGCCGAAGGAGCCTCATCACATCCCTTTCCTTTGCGAGGAGCTTTAGATTTACAGTCCCTTTTGTAGTGCCCTTCCTTTCTGCATTTCCAACACACCGCCTTTACAGGTTTTCCTGGAGATTTAGATCTCCCTCTAGATGTAGATATCCTAGTCAATGATTTATTTTTTTCCGTTATGGGACCGTCCTCGTACAGACAAGGCATCACCATTCTGGATCTCGATATTTTTCTGTCTCATCTCTTCCATCAGCAAGGATGAGACTATTTCATCAAACTTCAAGGGAGATGCATTGCTACCTATTGTAATAACCAGACTATCCCACGAATCTGGTAGAGAACACAACTAACTAATGCACTTATCTTCATCTGAAATTTTAATATCAACAGATAATCACTGACTTACCACACTATTAAATGCGTTTAGATGCTCTCTCACTGAGTCTCCATATTTCATCCTCAGGTTATACAGATTTTTCCGTAGGAACAGTTTATTCACCAGAGACTTAGATTAGTACAAAGCCCCTAACATGTCGCACAAAGCATTCGTCGTAGCTTCCCTTCATACATTCAACAATACTGAATCTGAGACACACAATTGTATTGTGCTCTTTGCCTTCTGATCCAACTTCTTCCATTCTTCATCAGACACTCCCATTGGTTTAGTACCCAGGTCTACCATGATCCACTGATCTTTGTCCACCAACAGATCCTCCATCTTCAGTTTCCACAACTCAAAACTCGGACCATTAAATTTCTCGATCTCTATCTTTCCACTGCTCACCATCTTCTTTCACCAATAGAATTGATCCAGTAGATCTCCCACTAAATAGGGTCTACCATAGGCTTGAGCGAAACCCTTTAGCAATAAAGGCATCCCCTTGAAGCCAAAACAGCTCTGATACCAAATGTAGGTTTTAACCTTATACACAAATTACCTACGTATGAATTCTAAAATATAGAAAATAAACAATGCAGGATCATAACACATAAATCACATATACACAGAGATATTCCTCTGGATCCCAAAATCAAGACTACCAGCTTGATTTTTCATTATCTTCCTTTCAATGTTACAATATATGTATATACATGCTGAAGCATCCAATACCATGGACCAAAAATCATCGCATCCAAAACCATGTGTGAAAACCATGCACAAAACCATAGGTAGGTTCGCCCTACCTAATGTAGGGTCCAAAACTATTTTCCTAGGGGTGCTTCCTCCAACCCCATAGAGGGGGGCTACCCACCCCCCTCAAACCCCGTGGATAGGGGGGGCTATTACCCCCCATGTGACCCCCCTGCTATTCAATTGGCGCAACGAAGAGGGGGCTTCAACCCCCCTCTAACCCCTCGATTAACTAGGGTGGCTAGTCATGGAAAGAATATAACACAACCCAAAAAAAATGTTTTCTCTAGTCCTTTTCATAACTTTCACTATGTTGTATTCCATTGTATCTAAGATTACCACTGTTTTGGAAGCATTTGGAGGATCTAATGGAATAGAGTTTGTCTAACTAGTCTTAGACTTTTTAGTCATTGTTTTCTCCTTTACAGGAGTAGAAGATTTTTTGTTTCTGATTTGTGATAGACATGTCAGGAGATTTTTTTCTCCTTGTAGTAACTGGCATAACTTGTGCCTCTTTTTCATTTGGGAGGATGAAATCCTACATCCCATTTTCAACTTCTTCTTTCGTTCTGACTTCCTCTTCGGCTGGTGAGTTTTCTTCTCTTTCTTTATTAGGCTTAGCATTTGAAATGGTGTTTGGGGGTTGTGATGTAGAAGAAGGATTCCTTTTAAACGAGCAAAAATGTTTCTTGGGATCAGAGGATTCTGCACCCTGCTTCTTGATTTCAACCATTTCATTAGACATTGTCTTTAGTACTTTCTGCAGGGCTTCAAGATCAAAAGGGTCGTTTGAAGCTTTATTTTTAGAATCATCCTTAAATATTACTTTCTTTGACTTCCTCTCATCTGTTTGTGATCTCTTTTCCAAAGCTATAATCCTTCTTTATACAAACAGGGATTCTTTCATGTTTTATACAAGGGTAGCCTTATTGGCTCTATCTTTGAAAACTGCAATATTAGAGGCAATAGAAAATATGTACCATTCTATTTGTACATCTACAACATGTTTTGAGGTAGTGAGGATTTTATTTAGCAACTTGTTAAATCTCGAATTTAAGTCTTTGATCCTTTCATCTGAGTTAGATTTTAAATTAGAAAGATCATTGATCAAGGATGCTATGGTCCTGTCATCACCAAATCTTTCAAGAAATACTTCTTAAAAAGTATTAAAGCTCCTAATTGAACCTGTTGGAAGGGAAAAATACCAACATCCAACAGATTCTTGGTGGGTATAAAGGAAAAATATTATTACAACATCTTCATGTGCAACTCCATTAAGATTCATGGGCAACATAAAGTTATTTAGATGTTCCTTGGCTGGAAGAGCATTGTTGGGATTGTACTTAGGTAGCCATTTTTCTGGGTTCGTTGGGAGTGCATTTGGATTTGCAACAAGGACATCACCAGAGTTTGTTTAAGGTTGAGGGGGTTGATTGGCCATAACTTGAGTTGGATACTGAGAAGATGGGAAGTTCGGTCCAGAAGTAAGTACAAATAGCAAAGAACTTACTACTGGGGTACTACTACTAGTGGCAGTACTAATTGAAGAAGTGGATAATTGAGAAGTTGTGGATTGAGTAGAAGTGAATGGCGAAGTGAATCGATGGAAAGGTCATGTGATCTCGTTGGTATTCGATTCAGACATTGGTGAGGTAACTTTCCTACATTGTGGAGGGATGGGGAACTCAAAAGGGGTTACTCCAAGCATTTCACTTTTCTATCTATTTAATACACCAGTTTGTTGTAGTAAGGAAGTAACACTTTCAACAAGCCTTTGTGGCTTCTCAGCAGAAATGGATATATGTTCCAATTTTTGTATCAAAGAATGGACTTTGGGAGACTCGGGAGTGTAATCTAGGGAAGGTGGTTGTCTCACTACTTCAGGAGACGAGGGAGATGTTTCTATAACTTTAGATTTCTGAACAGGAGATTTTGAATGAGATCTAGAAGGTGTAGAAGTTGTGGAGGGGTTTTGACTCTTATGAATTTTTTTTGATTGATCTTTAGGTTACTATGTCATTCATATTCAGATGGCCCTCCTTCTAGTGCCAAAGTGTTTAAGGCCTTTGATTTTTGCTACCCCGACATGGGGGATAACCACCCCATCCGAACCTTAAGACAACTCCGTTTTCATTTAAAGTGGTGGCTCCAACTGGGGATAATGGGACCAGTTTCCCAATGTGGGTTTTAAGATGAGAGTGGGTGGTTCATGAGCATTTGCATTAGAATAATGATAATCTAAATGACCTATTCTATCATGCAAATCTTCTAACTAACTTATTCTAATATAAACCCATGTATTTCTGTGTGGTATGCAATCTACATAGATATCTACTTAACATGTGATAATAATGATTAATCACGCATAAAAAGAGATGATAACATACAAGATAATTTCTTTGACTAAATAGTTAGTCAAAGAAATTTATAAAATATATCGCATATATGATGATATATGAAAATTAACAATTTCAGCTAGGCATCTATTGGGCGTGGGATCTCCCAAGGGCAGTTTTGGGGTTTAATGCCCATATTTTGGTCCAATTTTTGTAATCCAAATGTAAAGACTCCACGTTTTGTGGTCGTGGAGTGTGTAGATGTTAAAGAGTCATAGGGCTGTCCGCCCTTATTTTGATAATGTAATATCAGTTGTAAAAGATCTACCCATGTTCTGCAGACCATGGATTGTATAAATAGAGATAAGCTCTAGGTAGTTAGAGGCAGAAAAAGGAGGAAATCAATGATCGAATTTGTATGAGAGATATCTCTAAAGTAGAAGCCTATGATTTCGGTTGTATCATAGGTAGAGGCTCTGCAACTGAGTGCACAGAGGCCTAGAAGTCTACAGCTGAGTGCGTGGACCCCTTGCAGCTGAGTGTGCAGGGCGCGTCGATTCTATAATCGTCTGGAATTATCAATAAAGAGAAGTATTCTATAATTTATGCGTCTTTATTTCCTATTTATGCATCTATTATATTGGGTATCAATTTCACTTCTAATGCTTATATGACTCGTGAATGTGTATACCCATATTGGTTAAGTGAACGCAAGTAAGAACATATGTTTACGCGAAGCTAACTAAGATCTGTTAATAAGATAAGTAAGATACTTAGTTTACTTTGGGAGATATCACAATTCGCTACCCTAGCAGCTCGAAAGCATATCGGCCCCTGGTTAGGGCTACGCGGAGGCCGATTGTAACATTTCGTGAAGGTACTGAAGGGTAGAGTAGAGGGCTACGCAACCTACGCGAAGGCAGGTATAGTTGGAATAAACCAACATCACATCCATCTCAAGGGTGTGGAAACTTGGTTCCAGCATCCCCCCATACTACTTCAGGTGAGACTTCAGTTCGCACTTTGCGGGCTGATTCTGAAAGGGCCAGTGGTGTAGGGATTTGTTTGGCTAACTAACACTGAACCTGGGTCAGGCCCCCACCATCCAACAAATGGTTTCGTTGTTGGGACCAGAATCTACATGATAGATGTGTGATGTCGTATCACCGGAATCCAACTAAGAAAGAAATTGAAGGTTGGTTGGATAGAAGGATTCATGAGTTCATAGCACAGGAGAATAGAAATATGAAACTATCAAAAGAACAATGGTTGGACCAACAACTGTATATGGAGATCCATGCAATATTTTTCTCCTCTTTCCCTACTGAGTTATACGAGTGGATCACGAAGCTAGCAGATAACCAGGGAAGGTGGAAACTTGATGGTCCTGTTGTGTGGACCCCAGAGCTAGTGCGAAGGTTGGAAGCATCGGAGGAGAAGATCGCGCGCACCATCGATCATTAGCTCAACCACATTATAAGAGGATTTGTTATTGAGTTTACGTTCGACACCTCAGTCAGCTATAGTGAGGGAGAGTGACTCTTTTTCAAGGGACCGCGAGGTAAGTACTTTAAATTTCTGAATACTTGGATTAAAATGTTGTTGTGCAAAAAATGTGTTATGTAGCTACCTTGATGTTTGGGACTATGCGAAGCGGAAAAAGTTACAAGAAGGAAGGAAATAAGGGTCCAGCGTATATCCCCTTGATCTCACCTCCACGACGGGAAGAAGAAGGGATAGTGAAGTTTTCTCCACAAAATGATAATCAATTGATAAGATAGGGATTTCCACAAATACCACCTACACCCACACCACCATCACCTTCAACTTCACACGTACCACCTCCACCACCACCATGATTCAGTATGGCAAACAAAGTGAAGTTTCCTTTATTCAAAGGCTTGGGCAATGAGGATCGGGACCAATTCTAGTTCGTTGTGAGGGTTGTATGGGAAGCTCAAGGTGTTACAGCTGATAACATAAAGAAGGTGACACTGGTCACCATGCTGCAGGATTACGCATTGACCTGGTATATTAAGTACTCCAACGATAACCCGAATGCGAGGGTAGCAAACATTAAAACAACACTAAATAGGGAATTTAATAGGCCTAAATCTAAAGCACAGTCGATTGTGGGATTCAAAGAGATCACGACACTACCAGGCAAGATGATTTGGGAACTATATTAGAGGCTGAAATGTATGATCCATGAAGTCAACATGAATTTGATAGATGGACAACAAGCGAGTGGTTTGTAGCCTCACTACTACCACAATTAAGGAGTGCATTGTCACGACAGAAGATAACAACTTGGGTAGAGGCCTTGGAGATTTCCATGAGACTACATGAGACTTCGATGCAGGATCCTAATCTAGGAGTTCAGCAGATCCACACATAGCTGAAGAATCTGTGCCTTGAGATGCAAAGCTTGAAGTAGGATAGGATGGTTCAGCTAGAGGTACGCGAAGAATTATGGTGCGTGAAATTCAAGAGTCGGGGTCATGACAATGACCACTGCCCAGTCTTTACAAATTACCTTGCAGGAAGAGGATCGATACCTTTAAGGTCGGAAGCTCAAGCAAGAACTAGCGCGGTGCTCGCTTTGTGGTGTGTTATCTGTCAAATAGCTGGAAACCATGCCACATATAACTTCCACCTGGTATAGAAGTATACACAAACTCTGCAACAATTGTTCTGCAACTTTTGTAGATCGGTGGGACATGATGAACGTACTTGCAGGAGCTATGAATTGATGATGGATAGAACTCCCACCTACACGGTTCAGGCCAAAACAATGCTCCTTGACCAGAATGCAGGGATGGTGTGGACATGATTTCAGGGGCATGGACGAGGTGGAGGCGGAGGAGGACCTAGTCAAGGTCATGGACAGTTGATTTGCTACAATTGCGAAGGGAGAGGACACTATGCCCACGATTACACTAATCCAACGTGCCCGTTGTGCAAGTATTGCACACTATTTGATCATGAAACAGAAGATTGACCTACACTGATAGCTAGGATACGTGACAAAGGAGCGCTACCACCTCCCCTAACTCGAAACCTGTAGATGATGAGGTCTAAGCCACACGCGAAAGATCCAAACATAAACATAGTGCTCTGAAGTGGAATCGCGATAGGAGATGACAAGGGCAAACAACCAGAAGATAGTACATGGGTTCGCAAATCCCGAGTGAAAGAGGCTGAGTTCAATTTGGAGCACGCTCAAGAAACCTTCATTGAAGCTAAGAAGAGCTTTGCTAAGGCCTCCACTTTAAGAAGCAAGATAAACTGAAGCCATAGATGGACCCCTCTATGCTGACAACTTTCGTTGAAACCTGTATGAAGTTACTACACGACAGTAAGGATGTATAAGGGTTACATGAACTTATCAATAGATGTGCTGGGACCATGCCAGGTGAACCGAACGTAGTCTACAAGATTGAAAAGCATAAGACAAGGATAGGACGTGAAATGAGACTCGCTGTGCAGATCGAAGAATATGAAATGGATAAAGTCATTCTGGATTTGGGATCAGATGCGAATGTTCTATTGAAATGGACATGGGAGCGAATGGGGAGACCTGCACTGCAATGGTCCTCAATTTAGTTAAGGATGGTGAACCAATAGAAAATAATACCCATGGGGTGGTTGCAGGGAGTAACCATGGATATTGAGGGAGCGAGCACGCTAGCAAACTTTGAACTCATAGAGATTGTTGATGACAACAATCCTTACCCTACGCTCTTGGGAATTGACTAGGCTATTGATATGAATTGGGTAATCAAATTGAAGAAGTGAAAAATGATCTTTGAGAAGAAGTCACCACGCGTAATAATACCCATGGATCCTGTTGAAGGGTTGCGCTATACGGAGCCGGTTTGTGACTATGAGAGTGATGATGATCTGGAATGCATCTATAAGATAACAATACGAGACAAAGACTAGGTGAATCCCACCATGGAAGGATGGATTACATGGAAGTGTGACAGTTCCTATACTTCGGATTCCGATGAAGAGATAGAACACTCGTAGAATTGGTTACACGAAGTAACTATGCTGAATTGCAACATGATGACCCAGTCATTGCGCTACGTGTTGTTAGAGGTAAGAAATATGCCTACTTATGATGGAATGAATGAGACATATATATTTTTGGATGCGTTTGAAAGGGAGGTGCCAGAAAAACAACACTTCCAGGCCTTGGATAGGGTACTGTGCACTACACTCGCAAGGTGGTGGGGTATGCACAAAGGAAGCTTTGATGATTGGCACGAATGTAGGAGGATGATGTGAACATGATTTGGGAAGCCTAAAATGTGACTAACAGACAAGTATGATGGGCATAATGATACGCGCACACATCTGGCCAAATGGACACAGGACTATGGAGAAAATCCACAACCTGAGTGGGTTCACCTATTCTGTCATACCCTCTATGTTATCCACATGAATTGGTATATAGAAATAGAGCTTTACCATGGGATAGGTGAATGGGATATCCTACGTGAAGGATTGATTCTGACCTCTAGTTTTGAGGACGGGCTTGACAGCATTGATGAAGTGCCACAAGAGGTGAAAGCATCCATCTTCAAGATATCACGGGATCCTTTAGACTTGACGCAGCTTGAATGGGCTATTCAGCTGAGTCACGCGCTGGAATGTTATAATGTAACTATTGAAGAGGAGGATGAGGATCCGCAAAAGATTAACATTCCATAGACAGAAGGCTACCACGAGGTTCAAGGATCACAGATTAAGATACCTGATATAATCACGCCAATGAGGACTTGACAGGTGAACATTGGTATGGAGGCAGAGGCCAAATTCATTAACATTGGAGACTACTAGGATGATGGGATGGTGGATAAGGTTGTCGAATTTCTTCTTGAATACCAGGACTTATTCCCTACCAAGTTTATAGATTTGAAAGGAATAATTGGAGATCTAGGAGTGTTGAAAATCACATTAAAACCAGACGCGGAGCGACTTAAGCAGAGGCCTTATTGCCTAAACATGAAATATAAGGGGAAGGTCTGCTTAGAGCTAGACAAACTGTTAGCAACATGCATCATTGAGCCTATGGAAGAGTCCAATTGGGTAAGCCCAATGGTGGTGCAAGAGAAGAAGCAGAAGGATGAGATAAGAATATGTGTGGATCTTAGAAAACTAAATGACGGTTATGTGCATAATCCTTTCCCAACTCCATTCACAAATGAAGTGTTGGAAAATTTAGGTAGCCAAGAATCATACTCCTTCACTGATGGGTTCTCTGTGTACCACCAAATTGAAATCACGTCGGACGATAGAAGCAAGACAACCTTTGTGACTGAACAAGGTTGTTTTCAATACAACGTAATGCCATTTGGACTGAAGAATTCACCAATTATCTTTTCCCACGTGGTTGTCATGACATTCATGGAGTTCATTCATAAGTTCTTGGAGGTCTATTTTGATGACTAGACTGTATTTGGAATGGTTAAGCACCATGTAGCAAGCTTGCACCTGATGTTGGATACCTGTCGAAGATACCAGATCATGATCAACCTCAAGAAGTGTTTGTTTTTGGTTCCTTTTGGGAACCTATTAGGGCATGTGGTTTACAGACAAGGGCTGATGGTAGACCCCACGAAGATCATGGTGATTTTGAACATGGAAGCGCCGAGAAGTGTGAAATAGCTATGTGTTACTCTGGGCATACAGGATATTACAGAAAGTTTATCAAAGGCTATGCTCGAATCACCACAGTGATGGAAAAATTATTGAAGAAGGATGTCTCATTCTACTGGAATGATGATTGTAAGAAAATCTTGGATATATTGAAAGAAAAGATGGTTACCATGCTGATTCTATCCTTCCCAGACTTGAAGAAAGAATTTCATGTACATGTTGATACGTCATGTATAGCGCTGGGGCCAGTACTAACACAAGATGGCAAACAAGGCTTGGACCAACCTATCGTATTCACAAGTCACAGATTATCCAAAGTAGAGAAGAACTATTCCACCATTGAAGGCGAGGGACTTGCTATGGTGTATGTGCTCCAGAAGTATTGGCACTACTTGCTAGGAGGCCACATTAAGGTGTATACGGATCACTCCGTGCTAAAGTACCTAGTCAATATGCCTATGTTGGGGGGGGGCGTATCTAAATATGGCTATTATTATTCCGGGAATATGATTTTGAAGTTGTTGTGAAGCTTGGACGACGAATGTTGGACCCGACCACCTATTGCACATTGAGATAGGGGAGGAACCCACTAATTTAGAGGAAGGATTACCTGATGTGCAACTTTTTGACGTGCAGGTCATGGATGGATATTTTGAGGATATAATGCACTTCCTAACAACTGGAACTACGCTAGAAGGATACTTTGTCTAGCAAAATAAGGAATTAGTGGTGCGCATGGCAGACTTCTCTGTCATTATTGGGCATCTATACAAGATGGGGAATGATGAAATACTACAAAGATACGTACCTTAATTTGAAAGAAGCAGAATCCCTGCAAACACTCATGGGGGCGCTGCAGGAGGACATTATGCGGGAAGAGCAACTACATAGAAGATTCTACACGCAGGGTTGTGGTGGCCAACCCTTCATCAGGATTCAAAAGCATATTGCAAGGTATGCAATGCATGTCAAAGAACAGGTAGGCCATCGTGGAGGGATGAAATTCCTTTGAATCCGAAAATGACATTGTAACCTTTCGAAAAGTGGGCAATAGATTTTGTAGGACCGATTCAGCCACAAGGGAAGATAGGTGCGAGGTATATTATCACTGCGATGGATTATTTGACTCGTTGGGAAGAAGCGTAGTTGGTGAAGGATTGCATGGGCATGACTGCCACGAATTTTATTTTTGAACCTATACTAATGCGATTTGGATGCCCAAATATTTTGATGAGTGATCGGGGTACACACTTTCTGAACGAAACGATCAATGCACTGACGAAAGAATTTTAGGTGTATCATCAAAAGAGCACAGCCTATCACCCATAGGTTAATGAGATAATGGAGGCATTCGCCAAAGTGCTTGAAACCACGCTGACCAAGGTATGCAATGCTTAGCGAAGTGATTGGGACCTATGCATACCTATAGTATGATGGCCTTATCCGAGGCCATGTAAGAAGTTAATAGGATAGACACCCTTTAGGCTGGTATACGGGGTTGAAGAGGTGATGCCTATGGAATACATCATGCCTAGTCTACACATAGCAGCACTCACAGGTATGACGGATAATGGAGCCCTAGAAGAGAGGCTAGCGAAGTTGGATGAGTTGGAAGAAGAGAGATTTTTGGATGGATTTCACTAGCAGGTCCAAAAGCAGCATGAAAAGGCGTGGCATGATCGACATATCAAGCTACACACCATTAAGGTGAATGACTTGGTGTTGTTGTATGACAGTAAGTTTGATAAATTCCCTGGAAAAATCAGGATGCACTAGTTAGGTCCATATGTTATTTAGGATATTACCAATGGTGGCACAGTCCAGTTGGTTAAGTTAAATTTAGATCCCTTCCTAGGAAAAGTGAATGGAAGTCAATTGAAGCCATACACAGGTGGCCCAACCATCTAACTAGTTGCTAGAAGCATAGTCTTAGTGCTCCAAGAAGCTGAAAGAAAGCATGGGACTATAAAATACATTGGTCGGGAGCTGTGCGATGTCAGGGCTGCGCGAAGCAACAAAGTGTCACAAGGTCTGCGGTAGCGTGAAGACAGTTGCACTAGCGTGCAAGTCTACGAGAAAGTGACCGTTAAAGTCACTATTGATGATTTGATGGGCCGAATGTGGGGGGAATAGCCGAATTCAAATTCAAAAGGCGCTATAAATTAGAAGTGGTTGTCCAGCGAACAACACTTGGCATTTTGAGAGCTAAGTTGTTGCGCACTCAAGTATACATGAACTGAGACCTACTCGAGACCCTGAAATAGAATTCATTGTTTGAGCAATTACTAGAGACACTGCAAGAATTGTGGAACAATGCTATGTCAGCACCTGCAGCAGCCATGGATATAGAAGTAATGACAGCCGAGGAAGCCGTGTAGTAAATTGCGGTAGTGGAAGCCCCAGAAAGTGTCAGAATAATAGTTGAGGTCCCTAAATCACCTAGAACACAGAGACCTAAGAAGGATAAGGAGGCCATGATCCCCGTACATGTCTTGCCTAGAAATCCACAGAGGACCAATTTCACCTTGCAAGAAAAGGGGAAGGCCATTAATTTAGAGGCCAATGAGGAGGAGTTCGAAGAAATCCTGGTGGAGGAGGAGGATGTAGAGATGGAAGTTGAAACCCAGGGTGAGGAACCTATTACCCAGTTACCTAAATATGTTCCTCCACACAAGGGTAAAGACAAGGTATTGAAGGACATAGATGAGAGCAAGAGCTGTTTGCAAACTCCGCTGCTCCTAAACGATATTGTTTTTGAGGGACCGCACTTGGGGCAGGTTCTTGTGTTGAAGTCTGAAGATTGGGACCTCGAAAACCACAAGAAGTTCCTGCATTTAGCAACTAAGAAGCTAATGCACTAGAGGATTGATGCAACTGTTGGAACAATTCAATTGGAGCCATGAACATGGTTCAAAGGTGTAGAGAAAGCGGGGTTCCTTAACTTGCTCGTGGTGCTGCATTACCACCGTGCTTAAGTGATCCGGATTTAAACAAGAATGCAACAAAATACAGAGATAACCATATACACAAATATGCAGCGGAAATAATACTTCATTTCATTAATGGAAAATACTGAAATATGCTTACAACCAAAAATG
>APFE030152035.1:0-10701 GCA_000404065.3 Pinus taeda
GAATGGAAAGGACCTGAAGAACGGGGCAATAACATCGAGGAGGAACTAAAAGCTAGGATAATAAAGGAGATGGACTCAAGAAGGATTAAAAAGAGAGATGGAGCAGATATCCTCAAATGGGGTGGGAACACTAAAGGCACTTTCTCAGTCAAGGAAGCTTACATCATAAAAACCAAGAAAGCACAGGAAGATCGCAACCATGATTGGCAACAATTATGGAAGAGTAGGTGGTGGCCAAAGGTTACTATGTTTGCATGGCTAGTAGGCAGAAGATGCATACTTACATGGGACCAAATACAGAAAAGAGGGTTCTTGGGACCACTAAGGTGCAGCTTACGTAAACAAAATGGGGAAGATCGGGAACATATCCTAAATGGATGTCCGGTAGCTCAGCTTCAATGGGAAGAAACCAGATACCTCTTTGGAAAGTCAAATCGAAACCCCCTGGACATAATACAAACTCTATTCCAATGGGGGAAGGGACAATTTCAAAGTCAAGTGGTCAGAAGAGCATGGAACCTGGTAATGGGGTTCAACATATGGAACATATGGAAAGAGAGAAATAGAATGATTTTTCAAGGCAAGATATCTACACCAGAGGATTTATGGAAAAGAACTCAGAATCAAATAAGAGAAACAATCCTATCGGAAACGTGGGACCAAGAAGACTGGAGAACTTCGGAGGAAGAGAATCATATTCTAAGAAAGCTAAATCTAGAACCTGGGATGGTCTTCCCTCATTATAAAAAAACTCAGGTTATGAAAAGCCAAAGTCCAGTTGTTTTTATCCACCCCCAGGATGGTTTCATCAAACTTAACTTTTATGGTGCGTCAAAAGGAAATCCAGGACCGGCTGGATATGGCGGGATCTTCAGAGACAACCAAGGTCAAACAAGATGGATCTATGTGGATAGAGGAGGTGTAATGAGTAACAACGAAGCCGAATTCATGGTGGCATATCAAGGAATCAAGATCGCAATTAGGAATGGATACATGAAATTAGATATAGAAGGGGACTCAAATTTGGCTATAGAAACTATTAGAAAATTAAATCATGGCAAGTCATGGGAACAAGTGGCTAAGAGTTGGAGGATGGCAGGTCTCATCCAGGACCTCGAAGAACCAATGAAACGTATTGAGTATAAGGTCATTCATCATGTAAGAAGAGAAGGTAATAAGCCAGCGGATTATTTGGCAAATTGGGGGTGTAAAGAACCGGAAGGGAAAGTCGAAACCATATGGACACCCCAGCTGGCCATGACAAGATGGGAAAACTTAAATCGAATAACCAAGCAGGATAACAATGAAGCAACTTAACCTTGACATGGATAACTCTCTATCCCCGATCGAGGTGGAGGATTACGGGCAGCTTAAGGCAATGATGGGATGTACCGGCCACCACGCACCGCACCTTAAGACAATCATTAAGAGGAGAGCAGCGTCGGCTGGTAGAGAAGATCGCATACCAAGGCAAGGAGCAGATGGAATGATGAAGTTGACAGGAGAAAGGATCGTCGGCGATCGTCTACAGCATTAGAGGTTAGGTGGCAGTATCCTTTTAAGAACAGGAGCAGGTAGAATGACAAGCAATTCGAAGGCCAAGAAGGTGGTGAGGAGCAGAGCAGGTTGGCAGAGAGGTGCGAGACTCAGATCTAAACAGCAACCGAGTGACATGGAAGAAGGAGGAAGGAGGTAAAGGCAAGTAAAGGAGGGAGGAAGGAGGAGCACTCGGGGGGAGCAGGAGCAAATAACGGAGGGAGATGAAAATTCCAGAGAATAGGAACTGGAGTTAGGGAAGGAGAAATGTAGGGCAGGGGGAACCTTCGAAGTAGGACAGAGCAGTAGGAGCAATAACAGGGGTCGACCGTCAAAAAGAGGAAACAAAAGGAGAAGCAGGGGACGAGGAAGACCGTGGCAAGTAGCCCAACACGAGACGGAGACTCCGGTGTGGAACCAACAGAACATAGGCCGACGCTCTATTGAGTAGGCTGCACAGGAGGCGGAAGAAGCGTATGTCTAAGGGACCGATGGTGATATAAGGAGGATTATAGACACGATGAAATTCAGTGTTTTGGAAGAACCCTCTGACCCAAAAATGGAGGAGTGGATCACCCTGCTTCCGGACCCTGGGAATACGCGAGGACGCTTGACGCTGTATAAATGGGCACTTCACATGTATTGGGTGGTGAAACATTTGCTGGCTAGAGCAATGGAGCAGGTCGCTGTTGAGATGACGGAGATAGCCCAGGGGCAGCCAGATATGAAGAAGGAGCTGACTAGTTTGCAACTCATGATACGAAACCAGGATAGCAAAATAGAGGAAGTTTGCGGCTTATTGAAGGAATTAATC
The DNA here is from genome assembly GCA_000404065.3 of Pinus taeda. NCBI lineage: Eukaryota > Viridiplantae > Streptophyta > Pinopsida > Pinales > Pinaceae > Pinus > Pinus taeda. Next base: position 2,351 of record APFE030152035.1, read on the forward strand.
AAGGCGAAGCGTGAGGGAGAATGCAAGCAAGAAATCTGGGTAGATTGATAGTCTGTCCTGTTACTTTGTTTGAAATTTTAAGCTAAGCCTTAATGAATCAGTCTGCATGGCAATTTTGTTATGGGTTGGGGACTAGATATTAAAAGTCAAAATGTAGATAGGGTACTGTTTTGTTTCCTGATATGCTGGTTTAAAGTGGACAAGAAAACATTCTTTGACTATGTTTCTATGAGTGACCAATAGACCTGGTTTCCCTACGGGGCAGGTTGAGCTCACTGGTTTTGTATAGTTTTACTTGTTGTATATAATAGAAAAGGTATCACCTCAGCTTACAAAAAAAAAATTTAATAGTAATAACAATAATTATTATTATCACTATCATTATCACTAATAGTAGATAGTTAGTTATATGAATTAATGACATATCACAATGCTACTATAAAATGTTATTACAACAAATATATTTAAAGAGTTTTTACGCTAAGAGGGTAGATCAAAATAATAATAATAAAAAGTAATTGGTCTTAATTAGAAAATAATAAAATGTAGTAAAAGTAATAATAAAAATAATAAGTTGATTTTAAATATTTTGCTCGACACTTTCTCATCCTTATTCAAAAAGTTTCTTTTGTCTCTCACAATGTGGTTTGTCTCTCAAGATGGAGTCTTCCCAAAACATTGGATGTTTCAACCTATTTACACAGTTCAACTCTATAAGTCCTTGTCTAACTATTATACATTTTGAAGTTTTTCGCCATAATCGAGTGAAACAATGTTTGATATTAGAATTTTGTGATCCATATTGTAAATGTTAATGTGTTTTGGATTAATCACAACATTAGGATTTGGTCAATGTTTCGTACCAATTAATGTGGTTCATCCTCACCTTTGTCCTAAGGATGAACCACATTAGTTGGTTTGAAACGTCGACCAAATCCTAATGATGTGATTAATCCAAAATACATTATTATTTGAAACAATCTTTGTCAAACTATAATCTTTTATTCTTTAAAATTCGTTTTTGACTGCACATATTGATTCGACATCCTCAAAGCCCCTGGGGACATTCAGATTCAACCAAATCCTAATGATGTGATTAATCTGAAAGACATTAGTATTTGAAACAATGTTTGTCAAACTATAATATTTTGTTCTATAAAATGCGTTTTTGACTGAATATATGGATTCAACATCCTAAAAGCCCATAGGGACATTCAGATTCAACTTATACTCTGAAAAACTACATCCTATAATATGTAGACAATGATAAATTAAACTAATAATGATTCATATTAATAACCATGATATTAATAAGATCTTACTATTTCATATTTAATTTTAGTTAATAATCATATAAAAACTTAAACTTATAATATTTTATGGATTTTTTATATAATATATAAACTTATAGATTATCACATTAAAATTCTAAAAAAAATATAAAACATTTTTAAAGAATATATATATAATATATATATAATAATATTATATATATATATATAATATATATATATTAATATATATTATATATATATATTTCATTCTTAATTTTAATTTTAATATATAAAAAGTTAAAATAATAAACATTTTTAAGTATATATATATATATATAATATAATTCCTTAATTTTAATTTTAAATATATAAAAAGTTAAGATTTATGATAATTTGATTCTAATTATAATAAGGTTTATGTTTTTGGTATATTATAATTAAAATAAAATTATTATAATATATACGTTAAATAAAAATTATTATGTTATGAAAATTTAATCAAAATTAAATAGATATTTTTTATATTTTAAATTTATATATAAAATAATATAAAAAAATAAATGCTTTAATAATACATTATGAAGAATTAATATATATTTTTAATTTTGTTTTATATTTGGATTCAATTATGTTTTTGAAAAATAATATAAAATTTAATTATGTTTTAATATGACCCACTTTGTTTAGAGTAGATGGTGACAAGATGCTTTGTTGGTTATAAGATGCTTTGTTAAGACACCTTGTGTTGTAAAGGTTGCCAATGTGATTGGGTGATGCCTTTGGGTATCAAATTAATAAATAGATAAATTCATTTTGTTAAACGTTCTTTTTTGTTGTTTTAAGGATCTCATTCATGAAGCATTTCGTTAAGAAGAAAAATTCCCTAAATATAGTTATAACTTTCATAAAAACTCCTATATATGGGAGGAAGTTTTCCATATGGAAAAAGAATTGAATATGTCTATTTTGCATATGGAAAAAAGTTGAATATGTCTACTTGGTAACTTCTACATCCTCTAGTTACCTCTAGAAACTTATCACAATATGCCACATAAAATTTAGCTCTAACCATCTAATCGTACACCTTCTATGCTATTTTCAAAATAACTTATCACAATAAGCCACATAAAATTTAGCTCCAACCATCTAATCTTACACTTTCTATGCCATTTTCAAAATAAAAATTGACTAAGAAATGAATTCAGATATTTTTTATTTTTTTCAATTTTGCCCAAAATACGGAAGAGATTTTTAAGAATCATAAATTTATATTGTTTAGTGCCTCGAGGTTTTTTAGGGTATTCAACCCATTTATTCATTCAAATGTGCATTTTAAACAATAAGAAATCACAATATTGTTATATTGTTGGATTCCTGCCAAAAAAAAAATAGGGTGTTGAATCCATGTATACATTTGAAAGTTCATTTTAAAAAATAAAAAATTACAATTTTGTTCAAAATTGTATCACTAAATTTCGTGAAAAAAACCATTTTGTAAACTTCACCAATAACAATACTTAACAACATACTGAATCACCCCTAAATTATTAGTTTGAAGTTATATTGTTGGACTCCTGCCAAAAAAAATTAAGGTGTTGAATCCATGTATACATTCAAAAGTTCATTTTAAAAAATAAAAAATTACAATTTTGTTCAAAATTGTATCACTAAATTCTGGAAAAAAACCATTTGGTAAACTACCCCAATAACAATACTTAACCACATACTAAATCACCCCTAAATTATTCGTTTTAAATTATACAAAAAAATTAGGGTGTTGAATCTAGGTATATATTCCCAAATTTATTTTAGAAAATAAAAAAATTACAATTTTGTTCAAAATTATATTACTAAATTCTGCAAAAAAGCCATTTCATAACCTTGCCAATAACAATACCTACCACACAGTGAATCACCCCTAAGTTATTAGTTGCCCCTAAGTTATTAGTTAGTGGATAGTTATACTCATCAATGGCTGCGGCAATAACAATACTTAACCACATACTAGATCACCCCTAAATTATTAGTTTGAAATCATATTGTTGGATTCCCGCTCAAAAAATTAGGGTGTTGAATCGAGATATATATTCAAAAATTTATTTTAAAAAATAAAAAATTACAATTTTGTTCAAAACTATACTACTAAATTCGGGAAAAAAAACCATTTAGTAAACTGTGCCAATAACAATACTTACCCACATACTAAATCACCCCTAAGTTTTAGTTACCCCAAGTTAGTGGTTAGTTATACTCATTAATGGCACACTACCATATGTTTATAGCCACACTACCATATTAGTAAAGAAATGATCTTATGATAAATGTATTTAAAGGGTCTCCATGTGTCATTTTATGTGGAGATTTCACACTGTAAACTGCTAAAGCGCTACGATTTCGCAAGAACGAGAACTACAGGTATGTCACAAAGATCTTCTAGTTATTTGATTTTGTGATTAAATTGCACTGCATCTGGTTATTGACATGGTTAAGATTGCTATAGATATGATTGTCGATATTCATTTTGCGAAATTGTAATGCATTATTATACCTCAGCTACCATTAGAAAAGTTCTTATTCACTTTCTCATACGCAATATAAAATTGTTCTTAGATGGGCTAATTCACGATTTCATGTAGAATACACTGTTGCACACTTTTCTTTATATACCCTTGTCAAAGTAACCTTCTTGCACACTTTTCTTTATATACCCTCCTCAAAGTAACCTTCATTATCCCACAAAAGGACCTTGTATTAGCTGGGTTTCTAATCCGATGTTTCAAACTATTGTCAGTATTATTCTTATGGAAATCTGAGCATTAAGTTGTCAAATAATAGAGAATGGAGAATATTGTGTTATGATCGATGTGTATAGCCTTTGTATCCTATGGAACCCTTTATTTTGCAAGAAGTAAGGCTGAAATGGTGGGCGGAGACAAACAATGTCTGACCCAAAAAGTGTTACTGTAGATGGAAATGATGACAGTGAAAGTGTTCATCATTTAAGCATTGTACCTTGTGAAGAGAAGCAAGGGGATGGTGGATCAGGCAAGAGTGTCACTGTGCCAAGTGGAGTTGCAGCCCTCGACCCACTTAACCATTATCAAGATGAATCAGAGAATGAGAAAGAGAGCCACGTGAATGATAACAACTCTTCCGAGGATGATCCTTTAATTGGATAGAGAGTTGATGGAATAGTTGAGCGAAAAGTCGAAGGTCAAGGATGTGTGATTACAGTAAGGGTTGGAGAATCCGATATATATTTAAGGGGAGCAGTATTTCCAGACCCTCGTTCACAAATCAAGAAGAAGAGGAGGATGAGATATATAATATGATATTTGGACATGTGTTGAAAGAATTATTGTACTTCTATGGAATCTGTAATTTCCATTCTAGAAACTCTAGTTACTGGTTTAAAAAATTTACCAACACCTGCGGGCGCAGGTGGGGGGTTTTGGTGTAACCAAAAACCTAAGTGAAATGGCGGTATACATTCTTAGAGCATGAGGAAAAAATGTTCCTGGGCGTACTTTTGTCTCAATTTACGTAATATTCGTTGCCCTGAAACTACATTGTTAGATTGGTCTATTTTTATCATATGAAATTATGGTTTCGTTGTCTCCTATAAATCATTTTTGTTGGTTCCTGCAATAATTTTGTAATATGGTACTCTTCTCTGCAATAATATCTTTTTCATTGGCTAGTATTAATCATTTTTGTTGGTCGATGTGATGATATTTTGGAATATGGTATTCTTTGTAATATGTTTATTGATAAATATGTGTGGATTTGAATTTAAATACTAACTGGCTTAACCCATGAATTGCTTTACAATCTCGTGTAATTATTGAAAAATAAGGAATTGAAAACTGGGAAATAGTGCACTCTTACTGTGTAGCATGTTAAGCTCCATCTTCCATAACGGCCGCTGACTAGCTGGAATCTGTCTGCCGCCGAATTAGCTCCATCTGCCAACCGATTCCATTAATTCAGGAAACTATGTGCAGTTAAATTAATTTCCTATTGGAGCTTCTGAAGTGGTCCATTACTCCATCTAGAGTTCTCTACCTTGATCTGTGGAACACCTGACACATAGCCAACATAAGCTTGATGGAAGCTTGGCTATATATTTATCTGTTTGGTCCCCAAGCTTGCATCTCAATCCCCTTCAGTTTTACACCATCAAGTTGAGAGAGCAGAGCTTGGAAGTACCTTCAGATTTTCTTATCTGCCTGTTTTGGCATATTTTTCTTATGCGTGATCCTTGATTTTGTTCGATTGTGCACAACTTGCTGATGTTTGTTTTTCATGCGCACATCCTAAAAGGGTTTCTGGGTCATTTCAATAACCTTCTAGTAGTATACTAAGTGAAATACGTGGCTGCTCATGTGTGTGTGTATATAGGTCTCTCATCGTAATCTGTCACAGAAGGGGGTGCGTGTATCCGATGATATTTTTCCTGTCTGGATTGTAAGTGCAAAGTGAAGCTGCCTCCATGTGTGCGCTTATAGGGATGCTATAAGGGCTGTGTATATTGTTGGAAATAATACTGAGAGGGGGGGTGAATCAGTATTATCAAGTCAAATATTCCTTTTCAAAAACAAATGATCTACGCTACTTCAGTTAATTAAACCAGCGTATATACGCAACTATACAGAAGGAGACCTGCGTATACAAAGCAAACTTTTAATTTACTTTATCTTTCTGATGATGATTGTTAATCTGTGTTTCAGAATCAAATAACCAGAAAACAGAGCAGAAAGACAATCACACACAAGAACACAAGATATAAGGTGGAAACCCAATCTGGGTGAAAACCACCTACTGCAATTTGTCTCTATCTTCTTTTAAATTAGAAATTTCTTTTACAATGTACTGGTGGAGTCCTTTACCAGTATGCAAGCTGCAACCTGCAAAGAGCTACAACCCTCTCTCGTTCTCCAGCTTCTCCTGGAAGGGAGCTACAACCCCCTTTAGCTCTTGCACTAGCCAAGGATACTAGTACGTAGGTGCTGGCCTACAAAAGGCTACAACCTTCTCTTTCTTCCAGGGACCACGTTTCATAAATTTTCAGACTGGATCCATGAACATCAATCAATCATCAAGAATCAACCAATCTCCTTTTCATCAATTAGATCTGAATCAAGTAGATACTGTTCTGACAGTTGTACCCAAAACACAGTACCAGAAACCACACACCAAAATCTGAACCCAGAAAACAGCATCAATAAACAGAAGTAGCTAGATCACAACTCAAAATACATACGCTATTTCAATAACCTGCAACATGCGTGCATACGCTTCTGTGTTTGGAACTACCTGTGTATACACTGTTTTCATTCACTGAACCAACGTGTATACGCGCGTTCGCTTCAATGAACCTGCGTACAGATCTATAAAGGATAATTTTCTCTTTCAGATATTCAAACACTAATTAACCCAGATTATTAGTGTTATAGATCACGCAAGCGCCACATATAACAGATCAAAATCATACAAAGATACTACCATTCAAACTTAAATATTATGACCCATCAATAGAACTTATCCTTGTCTTTGCGCTAAGGTTCCTCCTTTATTCAGATCCAGATCTGCACCATATCCCAATTACCAGTATTTCAGATCTAGCACTTTATCAGATATTCAATAATAATTCAGATGATCCTTTGCCACATGATCTCCTTCCTCTTTTATAGTCTTAGGCCTTCCACAATACCACGGTCCAAAACCATAATAAACCAATACCACGGACCAAATACATGGGATCAACACTTCTGACGAGGTACCATGGTCCAAAACCATAGGTTCAAAAACCAAGGACTAACTACCACGGACCAAAGGTAAGTTCTCCAACATATACACGCTTTTATTTGCGTGAAAGTGCGTGTATACGTATATGCGCCTTTGTAACGTCTAACCCGCGTGTATAAGTGTCTTCGTCTAGATGAACCTGTGTATATGTCTTTTCCTTCATTCTGAAAGCCTGATCTGAGACCTGTTACCAAAGAGAGTTGCCATCAAGGACAACACCTGTGACATGGCTCCAAACCTGTGCCATAATGCCAACAATCTCCCCATTTGGACTTGATGGCAACCCCAAGATCCTCAAAGTCATTCTCCCCCTTTGTCATCAAGGGCAAAGGGTTGTGCTCCCCCTGAGTACATGCTGAAATTTCTGCCTTGCTGAGTTGACCATGCTCCCCCTGACTGTAGGCAAGATCTGCAACAAGATGTTCTTCAAGAAAAACGATGACATAAAAGACCTTCCTATCACCAAAAGACTTAATACTTACACCCATCACCCAAACAAGTAGGGCTCATCCAGAAATTTACATATGACAATCAAATACATTACTTTTTCATCTCAGGAAACCAAAATAGGCCGTCACATGACCTTGACACCATAAAAGAGATACATGACATAGAGATGAAATATCTAGAGTAGGACTTATGAAAGTCACCAATAATTGATAGCAGCAGCATCTGTCAATCACCATTCAGATCAGCAACCATGATTTCCTTCTCTTCCCTCTGCAATTGTTCCACCAACAACAGCTGTGAACTAGAACCAAAAGCTTCTAAGATAATGCCAACAATGCATCATTAGAAGTTTGTCTGCTCCCTGTCCCTACATATATCCATCAAACCTCCATATACGCGACTGTCTCTGCACAAACCGGCGTATGTACGCGGATCCTCCTCAGGCAACTCGCGTACACCATTTCTTCTCTGAAACAGACAAGTTTAACAGCAAGATGATGCATCAACTACTCCCAGCTTCTGTCTGAGATATTCAAAATTTTCCCTGGGCAGTGGTTTGGTGAGAATATCAGCAACTTGTTCCTTAGAAGGAACATACTCCAATTTGACCTTTTGTTCTAACACTTGTTCCCGAAGAAAGTGATACTTGATCGGTATGTGCTTGGTCTTTGAATGCATGACAGGATTTTTTGAAATGCTGATTGCACTTGTATTATCACATAAGATGGGGATAGGTGGTGTACAGGTGATTTGAAAATCCTGCAAGGTCTGCATCATCCAAAGGAGTTGAGTGCAGCAAGATGCAGCTGCCAAATATTC
>APFE030152045.1:2644-17746 GCA_000404065.3 Pinus taeda
AAGTGACCACAAGTAACTTTTTAAAGATGAAACTCGTGCCTTTTGACCTTTACAGGGGTATGCACCCATCCTTTGGCTTACAGAGCGTACAAGTACGCGGGTACAGTGTATTTGGGATGCGTACACGCAGGCAAGGTAGAGAGAACCTGCGTACCCAGAGATAAACATGTTTTTAAGTGACTTTCTCTCTTTTTGAAGTTTGACATGAAGAGCAGAGGTTTGAGGCTTGACAAGGAGGATAATATGACTATTGATGGAGCCATATTAACTGCAGATAGTCATGGTGACAAATTTCAGTGTAACAATGGATATCATCATGTTTTTACTTGTAAATGAATGAAAAATGTATCTATGGCCTAATGAATGCAATGGAAGTTAAAGTGATAAGGAAACAATGCTTCATGGTGAATCTGAGATAAGTGTGAGACCCCTATGCTTAGATCTGTTATTTACACCTATAGGTTACATATTTACTAGGTGTTCGACAAAATGTTTTTCATGGATAGGCTTGGTTAGGTCAAGAAATTGATCAAGTTTCGCATTAGAGGATTTTCCTTGGTGTCATTTATTATCTTGGAAAGTATCATCAAGTTCTAGGCATTGGTTTGGAGACTAGCACTGAAAAAGTGGCTTAAATCTCGCAATCTCTGGCACAAAACTAGTTGAAAAAGACTGTAATCTCTCCCTTCTAGGCATTGTGGGAGGGAATATAGGGTTCTAGTCACATGCATGCCTTGTCATGGGAGTGATTTTGGGCTTATTTCATTGAAATGTTAGGTTAACTCAAGGGTTGGGAACTTGGAGTGGTGAATTAGCTGCTGGGGGTCTTGAATTACCTGAGTGGTTCTGTAAATTCTTATTTTATTAACTCCATTTCCTTAAGCTTACCTAGGAGGATGAATCTTATCATAGTGGCCTCTTGTCACATGTTTAGCCTAGATGGTTGGTTGCTATTGGAAATAATACAGAGAGAGGGGATGAATCAATATTTAAAATTCAATAATTTTTCATTTCACAATCAAATTTATATACGCTATTTTAGTGAAGGGAACTTGTGTGCACATGCTACTATGATTGACAAAACCAATGTATACCCAAAGAACTTATGATTTACTTAATTCATCATGTGTTGATATTTAATTGGTGCATCGATACTTTATTATACAATAACTATGTGCAGTAATAACATAATAAACCATCACACATAAGAAAAACACATGAACACCAAGATTTAAGGTGGAAACCCAATGCGAGAGAAAAACCACCTACTATTGTCATATTTGTCTTCTTTTTAATATAAAGAAAAAAAAATTACAATCTTGTATTGGTGCAGACTCATACCAGTATGTAGGCACCAACCTGCAGAAGGCTACAACCTTCTCTTTTTCTCCAACTTCTACTGGAAGGGAGCTACAAACCCCTAGCTCTTGTACTAGCTGATATGTTTACTAGTATGTAGGCACTAGCCTACAAAAGGATACGACTTTATCTCTTCCTCTAAGCACCACATTTCATAAATTTTTTAACTGGATGCTCCTAGTACACAACAACACAATATGAAGGCCTCGTTTCATTAAATTTCCACACTGGACCCATCAGCAACTTTGAAGCTCAAAATCTATAATAATAACTACATCAACCAACAACCATTCAATCTGAACAATCAAATCACTGTCACCAGAACACTGTGTTGAACACTAAAACCTGCATCATTATTCAAAACCAATTACTTCAACCTCAAAAATCATACACTAGAATGCATATGCTACTTTAATGAACCCAACCTGCATGTATATGCTACTTCCTTTAACCAAACCTTCGTATGCCTCCAAAACTACTCAAACATAAAACTTCTAAATCAAATTTGTACCAGGGAAAATTTTAATGATGAAAATTTCTCTTAAAGTTTAGAAATTTTGGTGAATATTACTAGTCCCCAAATTGGAAATTATAAAATGTTTGTTTATATCTTTGTAAAAACATGAAAATCTATAATGGTTTTATCAATAGTCTTTATACAATTTTGGAAATTGTTAAGGAAAAAGAATTTTATACAATAAAATTTGGGCAAATCATCTTTAGAAAAAATGGAAATTGGCGAATATTTGTTTTGGAAAAACCATGGAAAAGTAGCCCACTTGTGAATATTAGCCCCTAAAATTTTCCATGATTTGTACCAACTAGTATTATTCTGAACATCTACTGTCAAATTACAGAGATCTAGATAGTCAACGACAAAGATCACCCTTCTCACTTAATCAATCAATCAATCAGATTCAATCTCCTTATGCATTCAGTTCTACTTTCAGATTTAAGAAGACATCATTGACAGACAATAGTAAACCAACAACACTAATTAGATAGATCAGTGATTTCTGAATAGCAAGCTTTTCTTTTGTATACGCTACTTTGAGGCTTCCAACCATCATGTATACGTGCCTTCACCAAGGCAAACCAACATATAGATCTGAAAATACTAACTTACAACTTTGCTACTATTCCAAATTTCAAACATACCCAAATCTTGAGATTTAAACAATAAAACATGTGTAATAAATCAAATCTAGCCCAACCAACATTAGATCATTCAATGAAAAGTCATTTCAAGTCTCATGATCCTGATTTCACATTGAATTCAAGGTGCACATAAAATTTCAGATTATATCATAATCATAGCCCCTGCAACATAAAATATACTTTGTATATAAGTATTCCTAAGAAACCATTTCACTTGCATACTTGGCCCTTTGATCTTCTCCCACTTATATAGTTTTTAGGCTTTCTCAATACCTCAAACCAAAACAACACTTAGAACCTATGGTATTCTTGGATATGATCGAATAGTCATTACTCCACTCAATATTGTTGGCTAATACCATGGTATTGTCCCTTGGTATTCTATAATCTTGAATTTCCTTGTTTTTCGAACCCATACACACTTTTTGTTTTGTGAAAATGTCTGCATAGTTATACACTTTTTTTGTTCTTTTAACCCACGTGTATATGCTGCTTTGATAAGGTGAACCTATGTATACAGCTTAAACTACATTACAACATCCTTTTCCTTCAACTTCTTAATTATGTTCAGTAGACCTTTGTTCCACTTCATGTTCTTTCGTACCAATTCCTTGTTACCTCTGAATTGACTTGTTACAATGTGAGTTTCCCTTTATCAATTCTAAACTGACCTGTGAGAGAGTTGCCATCAAGGACAACACTTGTATTATAATGCCAACAGTCTCCCCCTTTGGACTTTATGGCAACCATATTGGTGTTGCTTACTTCAAGTTGTAGAACCTATTTGAGATATCAAGCAACACCAAGAGATTCCAACAATCTATCTCCCCCTTTGACATCAAGGGCAAAGGGCAGACCAAGAGATTATCCCCCTTTGAGATACACTATGATATCCATGCTCCCCCTAAGTACATGCAATCTAGAGAGATATTTTTCAAAAGAATAACATGACTCTATAACTCAACTATGTCAGTATGTCCTTCCTATCATCAATGACTCATACATACATCAATCACCCATCTAAGTGGGGATACACAAAATTGTTTATACATGATTGAAATATAGAAATTATTACGTCATCCTTCCCATGAATAGTGGGGATACAAATTACATCATATGTCCAATAGGACTCATTCAAAAATAGACTATGACATAAGGAGATAGATTGCACCCTAGATCTTTACATGACCTATGTAATAGTTGATATGAATATCTGAAATCATAGCTGAAAGAAGTAACCATAATGCCAACAATATGGAATGTTGTGAAGGCTAATGCTCCCCCTAAACCTATGCTACTTATGCAATGTCAACAAATCATTCATAAAGGCATCTTCATCAGTAAGATAAAAATCAATGAATAAAGAATATCAACAGATTGTAATCAATATCCGTCTAAGCACCCATGTCAGAGTCTAACCCACTATTTTTCTATCAGAAAAACATATACACTCCTACAACCACAAAAACTCGCATATATATGTGACTATCCTTCGTGAAACCCGTGTATAGGAACCTTCCTCTGAAAAATGAATTTAACAATAGAATGATGCGGAAACTACTCCCAACTTTTGTTTGAGATACTCAAATGTTTCTTTGGGAAGCGGTTTGGTAAATATATCAGCTACATATTCTTTGGAGGTAACATACTCCAATTTAACCTTCTATTCAAGCACTTGTTCTCGTAGAAAATGGTACTTAATGGGAATGTGTTTGGTCTTGGCGTACATGACTGGAGATGGGTGGAGAACATGTGATTTGGATGTCTTGCAATGTTTGTATCATAAAGAGTAGTTGTGTGTAGAAATATGCAATAGCCACATACTCCACTTCAGCTGTATATAAGGCAATCAAAATTTGTTTCTTGTTGGACCAAGACACTAACCGTGATCCCATATAGATTGCACCTCCAATAGTGCTTTTTCAATCATCAACATTTTCTGCCCAATCCGCATTTGTATATGAATGAAGGGTGAGATCTGTATATTTAGGATACCATCGACCAAATTATTGAGTTACTTGAAGATATTTGAATATTCTTTTCACAGCCTGAAGATGTGATTCCTTTGGATTTTCTTGGAACCTCCCAATAATTCCTACTATATGCATGATATCAGGTCTGGTACCTGTAAGATAAAGAAGACTTCCAATCATAGATCTATATGTTGTATTATTCATTGTAGGTGATTCATCAATAGCGCTGAGACTACATCCTATTACTGTTAATTTTAGGTATGTTCTATGTTAAAGCAATTTATTTCAATTTCTTTTCCACATTAGCAATCACATCAACATAAAGTAAACGGTAGATAGAACATAAATATAAATTGCAGAAGACAAGCCAAGACAAGAGGACACAAGATGTGGTGCTAGCTAGGGACAAACCCCAATGTGGGGAAACCCTTGATCAATTCTTCTTCTATGTTCTTCAAAGTTCATCAAAGAAAGTGAGAGAGATAGTACACTCAAATAGAAGTCAATCACTTTGACTTTTGATATCGACATGAGATCAGTTGAAGACATATTGCTTCAACTAATTCTCTAAGGTGACTCATTCACCTATCATAGTGCTGCATCTCATCTATTTGCTGCACATTACCATGTGACACCTTGCTGTACTGTCACATGTGTTGAACCTTGATGACTGAGCTACTCTCATCTTCATGCTTCTCATCATGCTACATCTTCCATGGTCTTATTCATCATCAAGTTGCCCATGCTCATGATCTCATTCATCATTATGCTACCCATGCTCATATCATCATGCATCATTATGTTGCCCATGCTCATATCATCAAGTTTCTTATTATGCTTCCCATGATCTCATACACCATGCTACCTTCCTTCGGAGACAGATGCTCTGACTATTTTGGAAATTCCTGGTAGTTCCAGCTTTTCTAGTATTTTTGGATTTTCTGGTATTTCCGGCTTTTCTGGTGTTTTTGAATTTTCCAGCAGTTCTGGCTTTTCTGGCAGTTCCGACTTTTCCAGCTTTTCTAGCTTTTCCAACTTTTCTAGCTTTTCCGGCTATTCCAGCTTTTCCAGCAATTCTAGCTTTTTCAACTTTTCCGAATTTTCTGGAAATTCTAGCTTTTCTGGCTTTTCCAGCTTTTCCTTAGGATCTCTCCTCCTACTAAAAATCAAAGACAAGTAGAGAGAGGAAGAGATCCAAGTGTGTGTAGAAATGATTTGAAGTCCTCTTCTATTTATACTAAAACGTAGAGGTTGAATAGACATGACTGTTGAGCTTCTGAGCCTACATAAGTTGTTGGCCGACTTATCAATTTTTCCATAACATAAATAAATTCATAACTTCATAAATACTTATTGGAATCGAATGATACAACCCTGAACTCAAAAACATCTTTGAAAATTATATTTCCAAACACGTACCTTTCCATCGATGAGTGCCACCCTAAAAACTTTGACTTCCATTTCTGAGATGGACATCGGGTTCTTCTTGCGATCAGGTACATAAAAGTGATTCGGGGTTCCTTACTTTCTTTGAAGAGTCGACCATTTCCTTGATGACTACATTACCTTCAGACAATCCTTCGCATAATGGTTGAACTTATTGCAACCAAGGCATCTGCCTTTCCTTCCACCCGTAGATCTGAACTTCCCATTGAAGTGATCTTTAGATGGCCCATTAGAAACTTCCGCTATGTCATTCTGATAATATGTTCTACTTAGACTTCACCCTTTGTGAACTTAGAAGAGAGATGTGGAACCCATTGATCCTTTTGTCTTGTCCCTATTGTCTTTGGTGATTTCTCTTTCACTCTTGCTTGGGCATTGTCTTCACCTCAGCATTGATACCATGTTAATTTTAGGTATGTTCTATGCTATAGAAATTTATTTCAATTTTTTTTCCACATTAGCAATCACATTAGCATAAAGTAAACTGCAAATAGAACATAAATATAAATTGTAGAAGACAAGCCAAGACAAGAGGACACAAGATGTTACGCTAGCCAGCGACAAACCCCAATGTCGGGAAACCCTTAATCAATTATTCTTTTATGTTCTTCAAAGTTCAACAGAGAAAGTGAGAGAGATAGTACATTTACAATAGAAGTCAATCACTTTGACTTTTGATATCTGCATGAGATCAGTTGAAAACAGATTTCTTCAACCGATTCTCTAAGGTGACTCGTTCACCTATCATAGTGCTACATCTTGTCTATTTGTTGCACATTACCGTGTGACACCTTGTTGTACTGTCACATGTGTTGAACCTTGGTGACTGAGTTGCTCTCATCTTCATGCTGGTCATCATGCTGCATCTTCCATGGTCTTATTCATCATCAAGCTACCCATGCTCATGATCTCATTCATCATTATGCTACCCATGCTCATATCATCATGTTGCTTATGATGCTCCCCATGATCTCATACATCATGCTGCCTTCCTTTGGACACAGATGCTCTGGTTGTTTCGACAGTTCCCGATAGTTCCAACTTCTTCAGCAGTTCCGGCTTTTCCGGCAGTTCCCGATAGTTCCTACTTTTCCGACAGTTCCGACTTGTCTAGAAGTTCTGGGTTTTCCGGCAGTTCCGATAGTTTCAGATTTTCCAACTTTTCTGGCTTTTCTGGCTTTTCTGGATTTTCTAGTATTTCCAGCTTTTCCAGTAGTTTCAGCTTTTTTGGTAGTTCTGGGTTTTCCGATAGTTCTAGCAGTTCCAGATTTTCTGGATTTTCCAGGTTTTCCAGCTTTTTCAGCTTTTCCAGCTATTCTAGATTTTTTGGCATTTTCAGCTTTTCTAGCTTTTTGGCTTTTCCTGTAGTTCCGGCTTTTCTGGCTTTTCCAACTTTTCCTTAGGATCTCTCCTCCTACTAAAACCCAAAGACAAGTAGAGAGAGGAAGAGATCCAAGCGTGTGTCGAAATGACTTGAAGTCCTCTTCTATTAATACTAAAACGTAGAGGTTGAATAGACATGACTGTTGGGCTTCTGAGCCTACATAAGTTGCTGGCTGACTTAACAATTTGTCCATAACATAAATAAATTCATAACTTCATAAATACTTATCAGAATTGGATGACCTTTAGATCAATCCTACACCTCTCAATGAGAGGGATCCAATAAAATTATCAGCTGCCATAAATAATATGACCCACATGGAGTTTGGCCCTAGTTGCTAATTTTAACAGTTACCATTGGAGTACATACTAGTTTAGAATATTCCATTCTGTATTTCTTCATAATATGCTTGAGATATTTGGTTTGTGAAAGAAAAATACCATCTTTTGTTTTTTGTACTTGTAGACCAAGAAAATAAGTTAGTTCACCAAGTAAGGACATTTCAAATTCTTGCTACATAACCAAAGCAAAGTTCTAACTCATTGATTATTCATTGCTACCAAAGATGATATTTCCAACATAAACAACAATAATTAGAAGTTTATCATTCTCAATCCTGGTATATAAGTTGTTGTCTGCAGATCCTTTTGTGAACTATTGTTGTTGTAAATATTTGTCAAGGTGATAATACTAAGCCTTTGGAGCTTGTTTCAGTCCATAAAGGTCCTTTTTGACCTTGAATACAAGATTTGCATCATTTATTAGAATGAATCCTTCTAATCGTTCAATATAAACTTCTTCTACTATTTCTCCATTAAGAAATGCAGATTTTACATCCATTTGATATACTTTGAATTTTTTAAAACTTGAAAGAGAAAGAAACATTCTTATGGCTTCGAGTCTGGCAACAGGTGCAAATGTTTCTTTAAAGTCTATACCTTCTTGTTGAGCATATACTTTACAAACAAGTCTTGCTTTGTTTCTAATAACCTCTCCATTTTCACTCAATTTATTCTTGAATATCCATTTTTTCCCTATAACATTTTTATCAAGAGGTCTAGGAACTAGTTCCCAAGTATCATTCTTTTCAATTTGGTCAAGTTCTTCATTCATTGCCTTCACCCAACATTCATATTTTCAAGCTTCATTAACATTCTATGGTTCTATGGAGGATAGTAATGCTAGATAACTAGAAGATCCTGCAACTGTTCTTCGTGTTTGTACTCCAAATCCATTTTCTCCTAGAATTTGAGATTCTGGATGATTCTTTTGAACATAGCTAGATGGAGTCTTTTCCCTGTCAGTTGTATCTTCTTCTGATGCTTCATTGGTTTCTTCCTCTATATCATTTTTATTTGATACAATAAATCATTCACCGTATTCCAAATTTTCGTCATCCTTTGTTGACTTCATTTGTTCCAAATTTCTACATGCTTCATCAATTACTGCATCAATGCATTCAACAATTTTTTGAAGTCTCTTGTTATAACATTGGTATCCTTTACTTCTAGATTAATAACCAATAAGAATTCCTTCGTCTCGACTGGGTTCAAAATTACCAAGTTTTTTAACAATCTTTTTGATGAAACACTTGCTTCCAAAAAATCTAAAGTGTTTTACAGTATGAGGCTTACCATACCAAAGTTCATATGGAGTTTTATCACTATTTACCCAAATAGTAGCTTTGTTGAGAATAGTCATGGTAGTAAATGTAGCTTCACTCCAGAAGGTGGTAGGAGTTCCAGATTCATTAAGCACAGCTCGAGCCATTTGTTGCACTATTATGTTCATTCTTTCCACTACGTCATTTTATTGAGGAGTTTTGGCAACAGATAACTGCCTCTTTATTCCATTTTGTTCACAAAAATAAAAAAAATCATCTGATATGAATTCTCCCCCTCAATCAGATCTGAGACACTTGATTTTTCGATCTGATTCATTTTCGACTAAAGCTTTGAAGGCTTTAAACTTTTCAAATGCTTCATCTTGATGCTTTAGTAAACCAATCCAACAGATTCTAGAAAAATCATCAATGAATCAAATGAAGTATTCTTCTTTGTGGGGTGACTTTTTCCTTATTGGCCCACACAAATCAGTATGGATGAGTTCAAGAGGCTTACTTGTTGATCCTTCTTTCTCGTTGAAATTAACTTTGGTTTTTGTAGGTTTTAACCCCGTACAAAAATTACCTGCATACGAATTCTAAATCACATGAAAAATAAAAATGCGAGAACATAACACATAAAACACATATACACAGAGATTTCCCACTGGATCCCAAAACCGAGACTACCAGCTTGATTTTTCATTATGTTCCTTTCAATGTTACAATACATATTTATACATGTCAAAGCATCCAATACCATGGACCGCAAACCATCGCGCTCAAAACCATGGACTGAAAACCATCGCGTCCAGAAAAACATGTGCGAAAATCATGCACAAAACCATAGGTGGGTCCGCCCAACCTAACATAGGGTCCAAAACCAAAATTTTCGCACAAACCCCATAAAGTGGGGTTACCGGTACCCCTCAAACCCCCTGTTAACTATGTGGAAAGAATATAACACAACCCAACAATTTTCTTATTGACTTGACATGGTTTGCAAATTGTATTTTCTAGGATGTTGATATCTGGGAGATCGTGAACCACCATGGGCCTACATGCGTTTCTTATTTGAGAAAAACTTAGATGCCCTAATCTTCTGTGCCATAGCCAGTTTTCATCTTTTTTTCTTAGATAGAATTATTTTTGTTCTCCTTTATGTATATATAGATTGCTTGGAGTTCTTTTTCCTTTGATTACGGTCATTCCTCTATCAATTTCACGAACTACACATTCGTTTGATCGAAACACAACTTCATTTCCTTGATCACACTGACTGATACTCAACAAGTTATGTTTTAAGCCATCAACATACATGACAATTCTAGCTTTAAGCTTTTCTTTCAAATAAATTGAACCTTTACCTTTAATGATAGCTGGTGTGTCATTTCCAAAGGAGAGATTCTTTTCCTTTTCTAAAGCATTATATGAATGAAATTTATCTTTATCACATGTCATATGTTTAAAGCATCTCATGTCAATGTACCACTAATTTTCTTGTCCTTCTGCAAACAGAGCTATGCCACATATTTCTAATTGATATTCCTTCTTTCTCCATACCTTTGGATTTGATGATGTTTTCTCCTTTTGAATCGTTGGCCGAAATTTGCTCCTGCATTCAAATTCTTCATGACTAAAGTTATTGCAAAACGAACATTCAATTTCATCTTCAAGAGGGGAAAAGTTATTATAAGAACTTTTCTTGACTCCTGTTACGCTCCTTTGATTTCATGCTTCTCTAGTCATGATAGTTTTGTAAGCAACACATTGAGCAAACTTATGCCCAAAGTTATGGCATGAAAATAATTGTCCATTAAAGAAGTTTTTATGATCATAGAATCTTTTGGTATTTTTTACCTTTTGGTTGATGCTTCTATTGATGTTCATCCTTGGAGTAAATTGAACATGATTTACATGATGAGTACTTTTAGTATTTTGCTGATGATTGACATACTGTTCACTGGTCTTTGCTGCATCAAGATAGCTTCTGGTGGAGGCTGACAGCTTTCGTGATTGGGATGGTTCTTCAGTATATCCAAGATCGGTATTTATAAGAGGAGAATGTTGAACCTTGATGATTTCATTTAAATTTTCTGATCCTTTAGCAAATCTAATATTAAGATATTTTGTCTTCTCAAGTTCTTTTCTTAGGCCCACAACTTCACATTCTAGTTTTTCATTGCGATTTTCTCTTTTAGTGAGTTGATGTGTCAACGTGTCTATGATAATATTATTTTCTTCCACATGGATTTTGAGTTTAGTGATTTCTTCAAGAAACTCTTCCTCTTCTAAGGCATCCAAAGAAACATCATTGTCATAAGCCATGAGTAGCTTATAATCTTTTTTAGTTTTATCTTCATCACTATTAGATAATACATCACTATATTCATGATTTAGTAAATTCTTCTATTAATAACCTATTTCCTATTGCCTTTTGAAAACTCCCTTCCTTTTTGATGATTATCTTTATGAGGACATTTTGCAGCATAATGGACAACTCTACCATAAGCAAAGCATTTGAATTTTAGCTTACCTCTGAATCTTTCAGAACCTCGTTGAAGCTTCTTGACAAAGTTTACCTCATATTTTTCTTCTGAAATATATCCTAATTCACTGAGCTCTTCCTTTTCTTTTCCCGTTGTTGAAGCTTTGAAAGCGGCTTCTCTCATATCCGATGGACCTCCTTTCCTCATTTCAAAGGTAGTTAGAATTCCATGAAGTTGAACAACAATAATAGATTGAAGATCCTTCTTTTCTTCTATGGTAGAGACATTTGTCTCAAATTTAGAAGATAAAGATCTCAAAATTTTCTCTACTAAATTAGCCTCCTTTATCTGTTCACCCAAATTCTTCATACAGTTTACAATCTCATCTACTCGTAAAAAGTAACTAGCTATAATTTCATCCATATGCATTTTGAGATTTTCATACTGTATTCTAAGAGTTTGGAGCTTAACACATTTTACCTGGGAGTCTCCTTCATACCTATCAATTATTTTGTCCCATATATCTTTAGTTGTCTTGCACAACATGACTTTGACGAATTCTGATTCTAATAGACTTCCCAATAAAGTATTGTGTTCTTTAGCATTGGTTTCATATAAATTCTTACCTGTTGTATTTGTAGCTATTACTAATGGAAATTGGTAACCTCCTTCCGCAATTTCCCAAACATAGGCTCCGAGGAATTGAAGATAGGCTCTCATTCTTATTTTCCAATATACTAAGTTATTCCCATTGAAGATTGGTGGTCTGATAAATCCCATGCCTTCATGATTGTTCATATTGAAAGATCTCCCTTCAAGTGATCAAGCTTCTTCTGAAGGACTTGCTCTGATACCAATTGTTGGAAATAATACTGAGATGGGGGGTGAATCAGTATTTACAATTCAATAATTTTTCATTTCACAATCTTATTTATAGACACTACTCCAATGAAGTGAACTTGCATGTGCATGCTACTGTGATTAAGGAAACCAGTGTATACCCAGAGAACTTATGATTTAGTTAATTCATCATTTGTTGATCTTTAATCAGTACATCTGTACTTTATTATACAGTAACTATGTGTAGTAATAACATAATAACCATCACACATAAGAAACACACATAAACACCAAGATTTAAGGCGGAAACCCAATGTGGAAGAATAACCACCTGCTACTATCATCTTTGCCTTCTTTTTAGTATAAAGAACATATGTTTACAATCTTGTATTGGTGCAAAATCATACGAGTACATAGGCACCCATCCGCAGAAGGCTACAACCTTCTCTCTTTCTCCAGCTTCTACTTAAAGGGAGCTACAACCTCCTAGCTCTTCTACTAGCTGATATGTTCACAAGTACATAGGTGATCCAGACTTAAATAGGAACACAACAAATTACAGAGATAACCATATACACAAAGATGCAGCGGAAATAATACTTCATTTCATTAATGCAAAATACTGAAATATGCTTACAACCAGAAATGAAATTAAACCAGCTAGGGCGATGGCAGCTTATCTCTGAGAAGAGATGTGTGGCTACATGCCTCTAAACTGTCTTACAATGAGGCTCAGAGGCCTATTTATTGTTGAGAAACAATGGAAAAACCCTTCACATTCCAAAACCTAACCCTAGAAGATGAAACGCCAAATTGTGGGCCCCGTTTTTGGGTAAGTTGGTACATCAACTTCCCGGGGTCGCGAATTGGTCGTATTATCGTTGTTTGACGCGCATGATAGCCCGTTGGAAAGATCTATCTGAGGACTACGACGGAAAATATGATTTGTAGACAGAAAAATCGCTGGCGGTAGATTTGCCAAAAAAACGTCGTTTAGGGCCTCGAAACGGCTCTGGAAGTTTAGGACCCAAAAAACTGCTAAAAATAGTAAACTGTTCTATAATTAAGGAAACTGAAAGAATTGAAAGAAGCACTAGAGGGGATCCAAGTGGAATTAGCGGGTGGCCACTAATATCCACCTGGATCATTCCTCCCCCCTTAGGAAGCAATGGTCCCCATTACGTTGAGTTCCTCCATGAGATGAGGGAACTTCTGCTGCACTTGGTCCCTGGTGAGCCACTTGCCCTGGCGAAGGAGTTGTCTTGCTTTGACAATTCGATACAGTTGGATATTCTGCTAGCGAGTGTGCTTGATTTGTGTGTCCATGATCCGATCAGTTGCAGCTTGTTCCATGCAAGTTGGATTTAACTCTATGGGTGTGAGTTGTTCTGCAATGTCGGACGTGTCTAGTAATGGAGGAAAGTATGGCCGAAGGCGGTCGACATTGAACACTGGGTGCAGGGCAAGGAATGGGGGAATGCTGAGCTCAAATGCATTGTCTCCCACAGCCTTGGTAATGGTGTAAGGGCCATATCGGAGTGGTCTGAGTTTCCGATAGGCTCCGGTAAGGCGTTCCTTTGCAAATGCAACCAGACTTTGTCACCCACCTGAAACTTGTGTGGCACCCGATGTTGATCATGTCGTTGCTTGTACTTAGCATTTGATTTCTCCATAATGTCATGGACCTGCTGGCGAATATGTTGGATGTGCTCAATGAAGCTATTTGCCTTATTTGTTTCGGACTAGACATGAGCAGAATCTACATGAGTAGCTGCAAATGGCATGGCCACATCGATGGGACATAGTGGCTGGAATCCCAAGCCCACCTGAAACGGGTTGTAGCCAGTCGAGCTGTGGAGAGCCCGGTTGTAGCTGTGTTGAACATAGGGGAGACTCTCGTCCCATGTGCGTGGATGCTTTGAGTTGTACATGCGCAGAATGTGTACGATCATCCTGTTGACAACCTCTGTCTGGCCATCAGTTTGAGGATTGAAGACTGTGGACTTAGTGAGTTTGGTGTCCAGCATCGACCAGAGACTGGACCAAAATGTACCGAGGAACCTATTGTCCCGATCTGAGATGATAGACTGTGGGATCCCAAAGTGTACCCACACTCGTTCAAAGAAGAGTTTAGCAGTGGCTTCTACTATGATATTCTTCTTGCAGGCCGCCATAATGACCATCTTTGAGAACCTGTTGACGACCACAAAAACACAGTCATTTCCATGCTTAGTGGAAGGAAGGCCTCACATGTAATCCATGGAGATGGATTCCCAAGGCAGATTAGGGGTAGGCAGCGGGTTATAGAGGCCTTGCTTCTTGATGGTCGGTTTGGCAATGGTGCAGGCAGTGCATGACCTGATGTACTTCTTGACATCCTGTCGAAGGTTCGGCCAATAGAAATACTTATGCAATACTGCCACCGTTTTTTTGACCCCAAAATGCCCAACAGCCCGACTGTAGTGTGCTTCCCAAATCATCTTGGCACGCTCGCTTGAAGGAACATAAAGGTGACCCAGGTGGCATAACAGGACGTCCTGGAGGTGAAAATATGGAACATGTTGACCCTCCAAAAGGTTATGGTATGTGTGGCCGAATTCCGAGTCGCTTTTGTAGAGTAGTGGCCAATCAGAAGTCTCGTGCCCACAAGAGTTGAGCACGGTGGTTAACACCATGATCGGTGGTCGACTGAGGCAATCTACAACATTATTAGTGCTTCCCTTCGTATCCTTGATATTCAAATGGAACTGTTGCAGGTATGTGGACCACTTCTGATGGCGATCATTCTGCAATTTCCCTTGGGTCTGTATGAACTGCAGGGGTCGGTGGTCTATGTGGATGACTGTTTCC